>CAOLHI010006459.1:0-31541 GCA_948474755.1 Ctenosaura bakeri
CTTGAATGCATGGAATGTGGAAAGAGCTTCAGTCAGAGTGCAAATCTGCATTCCCATCAAAGGACACACACAGGGGAGAAGCCATTTAAATGCATGGAATGTGGAAAGAGTTTCAGTGAGAGTGGATCTCTGCGTTCCCATCAAAGGACCCACACAGGGGAGAAGCCATATGTATGCATGGAATGTGGGAAGAGCTTCAGTCGGAGTGGAACATTTAGTAAACATCGAAGAATTCACACGGGGGAGAAGCCATTTAAATGCATGGAATGTGGAAAGAGCTTCAGTCGGAGTGGACATCTGCATTCCCATCAAAGGACACACACAGGGGAGAAGCCATATATATGTATGGAATGTGGAAAAAGCTTCAGTCAGAGTGGACGTTTACATAAACATCAGAGGAGCCACATAGGAGAAGCCATTTAAATGTCATGTGGAAAGACCATTTCACAATGTCAAAATTTAAATTCACATCAAAGAGCTTGCGTAGGGGAGAAACCATAAATGTATGGAATATGAAATATGCTTCTGTCATGACAGAATGTTAGCTAAATAAAATAGTGATACGCTGATAGGAATATATGATTCTTCTTCGTGGTCTCTGTGCCTTCATACACTAGGAGCTTTAGCGCCTGCGCGGTAGCGTTCGGAAACTTCTAGAGCTTGTTCGCTTGGCGGGAACCCCTCCCCCACGCCGGTACTGCGCATGCTCCTCCCGCCGAGCAACGGTCTCTCCTCAGTTCTTTCTCGTCCGCCGCCGCGTACGGAAGGTTCTTCAGTTTGTTCCTCTCACGTTGTGCTTGGCTTGCTGTTTTTCACGGTTTTACGGACTTTCGGACTGTCTTTGACCTCTCTTTCGGACTCCCCCTTCGGTTTTTCGTCTTTTTGGATTTCGGAGTTTGGCGTTCTTCGTCTTATGTCCGCGCTCTTTAAGAAGTGCATGTCCTGCGGCCGCAAGGTTGCCCTCAACGACGGCCATAAGGAGTGTCTCTTCTGTTTGGGTGAGTCCCACAACATCCGGACTTGCCCAATTTGCCGGGATTTTACTCCCCAAACTCTCCGCAACCGCTCCGCGAGACTCAAATCTTATTGTTGGGAACAGTCTCTGCGGGCGATAGACGAGACCTCCACTTCCAAGATGGCCGACAAGAAGACGACCACGCCATCGACGGTATCGGCGGCTGCCGTTCCGTCCACCTCGTCGGTATCGGGCTCGGTACCGGCGAAAACGCCGATCTCGGCGCTACCGAGGATCCCGAAGCTGTCGGCGGCTGCCAAGTCAGCAAAAGGATCCTCGACGGCGAGGAAGGCTGAGGCTCCCCTTACGGAGACGCCTGCTAAAAAGCGCCCTGCTCCGGACGGAGGCAAGGGCAAGGAGAAGGAGAAGAAGAAGAAGAAGAAGGAAAGAAGCGCTCCCCGGCTGGGGACATTCGACCTCCTGCTCCTCCTCCTACTCAGCAGCCTTCCAAAGGGCGAGGCGAGTCCGTCGATCTCTCGGAGGATGAGATCGAGGACGTTCCCCAACAGCGCCCGGACTCGCCTGTGGCAGACCCTCCAACCCTGGTGGAGGAGCGCCACCGCCCTCTTAGCCGTCGCAGGTCGGCCGACCTGCAGCAGAGAGAGCCCTCTGCTTCTCCGGAGCGGCGTTCGACCTCCTTTAGGTCCCGGTCCCGCTCTTCCGAGCGTCCGGTGGCCTCGCCGCCTCCGAGGGAGACAAGAGAGGAACAACCTCGCTCGTCTGCCTCCAGATACACCTCGGCGTCCTACGTGGCCAGGTACGCGAGGGAATCTGAATGGAGAGAGCGCCCGGCCTCCTATCGGTCGCATTCGCCATCGTACCGGAATCGGTACCATCGTGGCCCGAGTCGCTGGGAGACCTTCCGGAGGTCCCGGTCACCTCGTCGACAGCGCGAATCGCGCTCGCCTAGAGGGGACGAGGCTCGGTACCGTCGACGCCGAAGCCGATCTCCGTCGGACCGCCGCTCCTTCAGCCGCTCTCCCTCTCCTCGATATCATAGGGCGAGGGAGCCTTCGCCACGGTATCGGGCGATATCGCCACCTCCTAGGGTCACGGCAACGGCGACGCGCCCTACGGAGTCGGTGGTGACTGAGCGGGCTATGACGACGTCAGCCTGCCAGACTACCCCGGTCACCACCAAGAGGGTGAAGTCAGTAGTCAGCCATCCCAAGCGGGACGCTGCTGCTACCACCGCCCCGGCTGCGGAGAAGCCTAGGAAGGCAACACCTGCGGCGACGAAGGAGCCGGAAAGCGAGCGGCGAGAGGACTCACCGAGCTCGGAGTCGTACGACTCGAGTGCGGAGTCAGAGGTGTCTGAGGCGGCCTCCCAGGAGTCTCCTCCGTTGGGATTCGGGGACCCGATCCCAGATTCTGCTCCAGAGGACGTCCACCAGTTCTCTGCGATGCTGCTCCGCATGGCCACTACCCTCGGCCTTAAGATCGCCGATGCGGAGCCGGAGGACGACGATCCAGCCTTCTCCGTCTTCGAGGAGAAGCGACCTTCCACGGCCCCGCTCCTCCCCCTGCCCCGGGTATCCAGACTGGTGAAGGCCGCCTGGGATAGCCGGGCCCTCGGCTCAGCCGAACCGCAGCGGTTAGAACACCTCTACAGGGTGCAGAAGGATAACGCCGGTTATCTCTTTAATCACCCTGCACCAAACTCTGTGGTCGTGGAGTCGGCACAAGGGAAGGGCTCCGGGGGGCAACACACCACCCCGCCGGACAAAGAGGGCAGGAAGGGAGGGTTACGAAAGGGAGGTTTTATTCAGCTGCCTCCTTGCAGATAGGCTGTCCAACACTCAGGCTTGCCTCGCGGCATACCTAAAAAAGTGCTCGATCGCCTGCAACCGGCGATGGAGGCGGTACTGCAGGACATCCGCCAAGCCTCCTCCGTGATCTACAACGAGGCCATCTCCATCGCTTGCCACCAGATGGCCTCCTCCAGGCACGCAGTGGAGATTGCCTCCCGTGTCATGGCGGGACCGTCGGCCTCCGCCGCCATGCTTGGCTGCGACCGGCCGACATCCAGGAGGACACCAGAAGGAGGATTAAAGTTTTCCCCCCTTCGACGGTGAAGGCCTATTCAATTCGTCCACAGACGAAGCTTTGGACAATCTCGTCAAGGCGAGGCTGACCGCCAAAAAGATCGGGCTGCAGCCGGCCACGCAAGCCCGCAGGGCCTCCCCCTTTCCGCCCATCCTGGCGACGATCTTCCACCTCGTCGTTCCAGCTTTCGGCCCATTTGGGAAGTCGAGACCGTCCCCCGGGGCCCATGGGCCAGCCAAATTTAGGGGGCCCCCGGGTTTCGTCCAAGAAGTCCTCCTCCGAGACAAAGTCTGGGTTTTTGATGTGCCTGGCAGGACCTACCAACACCCACTCTTCAGCCTACCATCAGCGCTCGGAGACCGACCGACACTGGCTCGACACCTAGCGGAGTGGCAGTATGTCACCACGGACTCTTGGGTGCTTTCCATCGTCCGTCTTGGCTACGCCATCGAGTTTTCGATATTCCTCCTCGCGGCGTTTACTACTCCACGCCGTCGAGTCCGGCCCGCCTGGAAGAGATCCAATCCCTCCTCCAGAAAGGGGCGATCGAGCAGCTCCCGCAAGAGGCCAAGACCACCGGCTTCTTCTCCAGGTACTTCAGGGTCCAAAAGCCGACGGTACCCTCCGGCCGATCCTAGACCTCAGAGGGGTGAACTACTACATCCGCCCCAAAAGGTTCAAGATGGTCACGATACCGTCGATCCTTTCCTACATCGAGGGGACTGGTTCGCCTCCATCGATCTCCGAAAAGAACCCCCCAAATATCGCCATTCGCCCGCAGCACAGACGGACCCCCCCCGCTTCGCAGTCGACGACACCTGTTACCAGTACAAGGTGCTGCCGTTCGGACTCTCGACTGCCCCAAGGGTCTTCACCAAGTGCATGGCCCCGGTGGTATCCTACCTGCGGACGAAGGGCGCTTTGTTTTTCCCTTACCCCCCGACGATTGGCTGTTGGTGGCGTCCTAAAAACCCGAGACTTTACCACGACGCCCCCAACGTTGTCATCCTGACCCGCCTTGGTCTACGGGTGAATCCGAAGAAGTCCCACCTCGAGCCGGCGAGGATCTTGGACTTCTTTCGGGGCGACCCCTGGACTCGACCTCCGCCAGGGCGTACCTGCCAGAGTCTCGAGCCCAAACCCTGATCCGGGCCGCCGCCCCACCCGTAGGCCCCAAATTTTTTTGCGAGAAGCGTCCAGCAGCTCTTGGGCTACATGGCTGCGACGACCGCTGTGACATATCTCGCCAGGCTAACCCAAGACCTCTTCAACACTGGTTCGTCCGAAATTTTCGCCCCCCTGCGAGACAAAACAACACTCCGACTGCAGCTGCCGGGAGACGTCCGTTTATCCCTCCGATGGTGGCAGTCGCGACGCAATCTCATGTCAGGGATGCCTTTCCAACAGCCGACACCGAAGGTGACGGTCCCCGACCGACGCCTCCCTGTATGGATGGGGTGCCCACTGCGGCGATCTCAGAGTCCGCGACAGATGGACCGACGACGAGACCGCTCCCCCATATCAACGCTTTGGAGCTACTCGCCGTCGGGAAAGCCCTACGGGCGTTCCGCCACGCCGTGGCGGGGCGCACGGTCCTGATTCTGACGGACAACACCACCGCCGTCTGCTACATCAACAGACAAGGTGGGATCTTCCCGACCCTGCTCCACATCGCGCTCGACCTGTGGGACTGGTGCATTCGCCTGCACACGCACCCCGGGCAGCCCGGGCCGGGCAGGAGAACACCACGGCAGACGCCCTCAGCAGGGACACCTCATCCCATCACGAATGGTCTCTCTCCGGAGAGGCGTTCAGACTGATTCGGGACCGGTGGGGCGAACCATCGATCGACCTCTTCGCGACCAGGGAAAACGCGAATGTCCCCCGGGTTTGTTCCAAAGAGCGGGCCACGATCGCGCCTCCATCGGGGACGCTTTCCAGCTTCCGTGGACCGGGGAACTCCTCTACGCGTTCCCGCCGTTCCCGCTGCTCGGCCGGACGATATCGAAGATCCTCGCCGACCGAGCCGACGCGATCCTGGTACCCCCGTATTGGCCGAGGCAACATTGGTTCGCACCCCTGCTACAAGCCACACGGGACGACCTGCTCCGGCTGCCACCGACACCGGACCTGCTCTCCCACTCCGGCGGCCAAAGTCCTCCATCCGGACCTGCCACGCCGGGCCCCTTTCCCTGCCTGGAGGATATCGCACTAGACGACCCCGTCCTCGGTACCGTCCTCGTCGCGGCCAGGAAGGAATCCACCCGTCGCAACTATCAATACAAGTGGCGACGCTTTCCTGACCTTCGCTAACGAGAGGGAGTGAGCCGGTATCGCCCGGGGGGGCCTCGCCCGTCCTGCATTTCCTCCTGCACCTCCGGCAACAGGGGCTCGCAATTTCCCCCCTGAAGGTGTATCTCTCCGCGATCGGGCATACCAACCGCCACGGTTGGCTGCCTCGGCCTTCTTCAGGAACGATACCGTTAAGCGGTTCCTGAAAGGACTTCATCATCTCTACCCGCCGGTATCGCCGCCGCTACCGCCGTGGTCCCTCTCATTGGTGCTCTCGCAGCTGACAAAGCCGCCCTTCGAGCCGATGGCGACCTCGGATGACAGGCTCCTGACCATGAAAACTGCCTTCCTGGTAGCGGTGACCTCAGCGAGGCGAGCGGGTGAGATCACAGCTCTTCGATCCGATGAGCCCTTCACGGTCTTCCACAGGGACAAGGTGGTCCTGAGACCTGACATCTCGTTCCTGCCTAAGGTGGTGTCCAGTTTCCATCTCAACCAGGACATCATCCTGCCTGCCTTCTTCCCGAACCCGACGACACCGTTGGAGCGGTCCCTCCACTCACTGGACGTGCGTCGGGCATTGGCCTTCTAAAAAGGACAGGGACTGCTTCCTTCCGACAGACGCCGCATCTCTTCGTTTGCTATGGGCGACGGGAAGGGCCTCAAAATGTCCACCCAGCGCTTCTCCAAATGGGTGGTGGGGGACTATTCAACTGGCGTATGAGCTCGCGAGGAAGCCTCCGCCAGTCCTGCTTCGAGCCCACTCCACCAGAGCTGTGGCTACTTCTGCGGCCCTCCTGCGAGGAGTTGACCTGCATGAACTCTGCCGTGTGGCGACCTGGCCCCAACCATCGCCCTTCGTGCGCCACTACAGGCTCGACTGCCGGTCGCGCAGAGATGCCCGGTTTGGACGTGGGGTGTTGGCTTCCGTGCTGTGGGACCTGCCCCCTCCAAACCGGTAAAACAAGCCCCTCCTAGGGAAAAAGGCACAGAGACCAGGGAAGAAGAAGAAAAAAATTGCTTCCCTTTAAGTGGCTTCGAGTGGTCATCTGTGCCATCTCACACCCCCCTTTCCTCCCCTCTCTTTCAGGTCCCTGTAGGTTCTACGGCGGACGACAGAACTGGGAGAACCGTTGCTCGGCGGGAGGAGCATGCGCAGTACCGGCGGGGGGAGGGGTTCCCGCCAAGCGAACAAGCTCTAGAATTTCCAAACGCTACCGCGCAGGCGCTAAAGCTCCTAGTGTATGATGGCACAGATGACCACTCGAAGAACCACATTTACAGGTAAGCAACTTGTTCATTGTTTGTATGTTAGATTTTGAAGCATAATTCCAGGGAACATAAAATTTCCCGAGGATTGGACAGGATTGGTTCTATTTTCATTCCTGACTCAACAAAACCCCTGAAAAGGGAAATTTTCCCCCCCTTGTGCAAGTCCTTTTTGTGCTTTTTTCCCCTCTCGTTAGCAGAAAGGATTTTTAGCAGCATCAGCATAAAAAAAAAGGGAAATAGGGGGAATCCTTTCATCCTCATCATGCTTAATTGGTTTATATGGACATTCCTCACTCAACAAAGCCCCTGCAAAGGAATTTCCCCATTCAGAAGGCCATTTTTTTTTTCCCTCCTCCTCTGTCCAGCAGGAAGGCTTTTTAGCAGCATCAACTCAGATGTACACCTGCTCCTCCTACGTCTTCCAAGAGGCCTTTGACAAAGTTCCCCATGACATTCCTGCAAAGAAGCTGGTAAAATGCAGGCTGGGCAGGGCTACTGTTAGTTGGATTTGTAATTGGTTGACCGACCGAACCCAAAGGGTGATCACAAATGGGCGTTTTTCATCTTGGGGGGAAGTGACGGGGGTGGGGGGTGCCACGGGGTTTTGTCCTGGGCCCATTTTTATCAATGACCTGGATGAAGGAATAGAGGGCATGCTCATCAAATTTGCAGATGACACCAAATTGGGAGGGGCTGCTAAAAACCTGAGGACAGGATCAAAATTCAAAATGACCCGGATAGATTGGAGAGCTGGGCCTAGGCGAACAAAATGAAATTCAACAGAGAGAAGTGTAAAGTCCTACATTTAGGTAGAAAAAATGGAATACAGAAGTATAGGATGGGGGACACGTGGCTGGATAGCAGTACGTGTAAAAAGGGGTCTGGGAAAGTCCTCATAGACCACAAGCTGAACATGAGTCAGCAGTGTGATGTGGCAGCCAAGAAAACCAATGCAATTCCCGGCTGCATCAAGAGGAGTATGGTGTCTAGATCGAGGGAGGTATGGTACCACTCTGCTCTGCTTTGGTTAGACCCCATCTTGAAAGGAGCCCGGGGTGCCCTCACGAGGCATGTCATACTTTCTCAGCCTCAGGGGAAGTTGAGATTAATGCCAATGGGCCCTATTTCTCCCCAAGTAGTTAAAAAGGAGAACGATGGGTTTTAGCAGCCAAAAGAACCTGTTTATCCCCCAAGGGACCCCCAAAGTATAGAATGATGGGTTTTAGGGGCCCAAAAAAAGGGGGACTTTTTTCCCCCCCAGGGGGCCCAAAGGGAAAGAATGATGGGTTTTAGTAGCCAAAAGGACCTATTTATCCCCCAGAGGCCCCCAAAGGAAATAATGATGGGTTTCAGTGGCCAAAAAGACTTTTTTTGCCCCCCTAAAACTGCCAAAGGAAGGAATGAGGGGTTTTGTAGCCAAAAGGACCTATTTCCCCCCCAAGGGGGCCCCAAAGGAAAGGAATGATGGGTTTTACTGGCCAAAAGAACTTACTTTGATCCCTAGAAATTCCCAAAAAAAAGGAATGTTGGGTTTCAGTGGCCAATAGAACCTATTTCTCCCCCAGGGGGCCCCCCAAAAAGGAAAGAATGATGGGTTTTGGCACCCAAAAAGGGACTTATTTCTCCCCCAAGGGATCCCCCAAAGGGAGGAATGATGGGTTTTAGCAGCCAAAGGACCTTTTTTGTCTCCCTGTGGATCCCCAATGAAAGGACAGTGGGTTTTACTGGCCAATAGGACGTATTTACCCCCGGGGGGGGGCAAAAAAGGATAGAATGATGGGTTTTAGTGGCCAATAGGACCTATTTACCCCCCAGGAGGCCCCCAAAGGAAACAATGGGTTTTAGTGTCAAATTGGAACTATTTGTCTCAATGGCCCCAAAATTAAGAATATGGGTTATAGTGGCTGAAATGACCTCTGTCTCCCTGGGGGGTGATGAGTTTTAATAGAAAAACAGACCTGTTTTGCCCCTTGGACCACCCCCAAATTAAGGAAGGAGAGATTTCAATGACCAAAAGAATCAAATTTCTCCTAGGGGGACCCCCAAACTAAAACCTACAAGTGGCAATACCTTTTTTTTTTTTTTTCAGGTTACGAACTTAGAAAAGTGTACTAATGGCTTCTACATTTACATATGCATTGGAGAACCTACATCCTAACTAGCTAATGAGTAGCAGCAGTTTCATGGTTAACTCACTATCTATCTATCTATATAAAAAAAAAAAAAAATTTGTTTAAAAAATTACCCCCCGCTCACTCTTCCATGCTTAAGTCTTCCAGTTGAAATTGCTTATTTCCATTCCATTACAAACATACTTTCCATCTTACAGAGAGAGGAACAAATACATTCGTTCTTCTCTGATTTCTCATACATTTATACCCTTATCCAATCCAATACTTTTTTCCATTCTTTCTCAAAGTTCTGGATAGATTTATTCTTCAAAGAAAATGCTCACTTTTCCATCTCTATCCAGAACTTTTCCATTCGGCAGTACTTTTATTAGGCGACCCATAAAGGAAACACGTAAAACAGCTTCCCCACACTTGCAAAGACTTCCCCTCCCTGAAATGCCCCAGGGCCACCTCAACTGACAACAACCCAGACAGAACGGAGTCCCCAGTTTCCTCCCGTATAGTTTTCCCATCTTTGCCCAACAAAATTCCTTGGGTGACATCCAGGAGAGGCGCTTCCGGAGGCTCTGCTCCCTCTCGCCGTTTTCAAAAGGGTCCCGCTGGGAAACTAAAGCTCTCTTTTCTCTCGGGGTAGTTTTCCCCCGGGAAAACCCATCCACTGCTGCTGAGGGCCCTCCCTCCACGTGGTTTGTCTTCAATGGGGGCCCCGCCTCCTGTGAGTGTTTTCCCCCACCTCATCTGACTCCTCTCCTCCCGGTAGACTTTTCTCTGGTGAAGGTCTGGACGATGGCTCTTTGGTTCCGCTTCCTCTCTGGGGTTTCCCCGTGACACCTAAAAGAGACAAAAATTAGGTCAGTCGTGAAGGGGAAAATCCCCTACTTGGGGTGCAACAACATCACATTTGGTTTATGTGGCAACAACCCGCAGATGGAGAGGGCCTGTTCCAGAACCCCCAGGGAAAACCCAAAACACCCACGCTGGTGTCCCATTATAGTTAGACAGCAGGCAGTACTTTCTGTAAAGGACAACCCATGTAGAAGTATGGGGGAGCCCCCTCCCTCCCATCCACCCACCATTTAAATCTCTCAATGGGTAGGTCAGGCCTAGTGCCCAAAAATCTCTGGGTCACCTTGGTAGTCTGAGTTTTTATTTCCCCCCCTCGGCCTATCCTACTTTGCAGGGCTCTGTGAGGATGAGAGAGGGTCAGAGGAGGAGAACCAGGCACTGGGCTTTACGTCGGACGAAAGAAAAAGCAGAAAGGCAACCGACAAACCTGGCCCTTCCTTCCTCTCTCCCGGAGCATCCCCCAGCTCCGGGAAAAGGTCTCTGGCTAACGGAAACGGAGATTCCTCCACAAAGACCATGCGCAGCTCCCGGCCAAGGGTTCCCTTTCAGGAGACGATGGGGTGAGCAGGAGCCCCTCCGGCGTTTCAGGCACAGAAGATGTTGGGGAAATTGAAAAAATATTTGAATATTGAGAGACCTTGGTAATGAGACTCTCAATCAGCAGAGTATTTTAGTAATTGCACAAAAACAGAAGTTGAACAGATCACCAGTAACACCACCCCAAACACAATCTAGCTCAAAATAAACACAAAACCAGTTTGGTTAAGAATATGAAAGATTTTACTACAAAATCTTGTGCATAGTCTATACAGGTTCAATTCTTGAAGAAGGTGGGAAAGAAAAATTAAGCACTCACATGCTTGCTGCCGTGATCCCTGTTGGGAGATCTCAGAGCATGCTTTCAGGACAAAAGGCGAAGGTAAAAGGAAGGAATAAATGGCAAGAGAACCTTTCTAAGAACAAAGCCCTGTGTACATGCTGGAGGAAGAGGACCAACAAACAGGAAGTTCTTTTAGGCTATCCCTCAATGCTTATGATAGACATGCAAACCAACTAGCCATTTAATTAGACATGCCAAGGTTGCCACTCCCAACAGCTCTCAGCCCACATCCCGTGCGAAATTACTAGAACTTCATAAACGTTTTGTCCTGGTATCATCCCTTCAGAAACACATTCCCCAAATTTCTCTTTTAAAGCCCATTTCAACCCCCCCCCACCCTCTTTGGAGCATTCCCCCCCTCCATTTTTTTTTGTTTACATCACATCCCTTTGCATTACATTTTCTTTACACTACATTGCAACACATTCATTTTGTACATTACATTATCCACCGTCTTCTGCAAGCATGATTACCTGAATCCCATTTCCCCACATCAAGCTGATAAATCCAAAGAGTATTTCCGTGCCAACCTTGTGGTGGAGGCACATTTTGCATTTACTTCTCAGAATGTTTGGCCTGCAAGCCTGGAGTTTCCCCCAAGAGACCTCCAGAGCTTTGCCTCTTAAATTAATGGCTCTTGGATTTAAACAGTGAAACAGCCCCCCCCAGGACAAGGTAATTCCTTTGAGGGAACTGAGAGTTAAATCTCTTTATGGCCTCAATAATACCAACAGCCCAGCTGCCAGGGAAACCTCTAATCATCGTCCCCTGCTCTAGTGAGGTTTGGGTCGGCCTCAGGACCAGAGAGACCTTGAAGGCCCCCACTCTCCAAGGCTGAGACCCCATAAAGGGATCGGGGGAGGACTGGATTACCAAAGCTCCCGTCCAGCTGGGACCCTGCAGGAATTACGCTTTTAAAACAAGGGATCTGTATCTGAGGCCTCCCGGGAAAAGAGGATGCCATGCTATGCCTCCCAGAGAAAGTAATTTGGGGAGACAGCTGAAGTCAGCCCATGAAGCGCCTTCCTGGACTCATCCAGTGGCCCCTCCTGAAATATGTTTTTAAAACATATTAACCCATAATAAGATATAACACTTAGAACTTTTGGTATTTGAAGGTAAGCGGGCCCCGGGCAAGGGCCTCCTCGCTTCTCAAGAGTCTCCCCAGTTGAGAAGGACTGAATTATAATACCGGGGGGAAAAGGACCTGCCCCTTTCGGGTCCTATAACGCCTCTCCTGCTCCCAGTGGCTCCAGCAAACCTCTGTCTCCTTAACTGGTCTTGCGGGGCCCCCGGGAAGGTTTACCTCCCGCTAAAAAAAGAACCTGGGAGCCTTAGGGGGCCCGTCCTTATTCTAGGTGCTGCAGAAAATCTAAATTAAAAAGGACTACCGCAGCACTATATACCAGTCGTAAAAGATGCTTTTACTATTACACGGTAACATTTACAATTGCTATTGTTCACTCTGCACATTCTCTAGAGCTAGTTTTTTCCATTTTTAGGTTTCGGGGGTGCTCGTGGAATCAATTGCTGAATGCAACACCTAGGCCATTTCCGCACGAGGCTGTTATAGCGCTATGATTCCACTTCCAACATCCTATGGAACCCTGGCCAGCCCCTCCTAAACTGCAAACCCCAGGATTCCATAGGATGTTGAAAGTGGAATCATAGCGCTATAACAGGCTCGTGCAGAAATGGCCCTAGATAAATCCCTTTGATTCGATGGCTCAGTTCCAGTGGGTCACGATTAGGATTCAGGCTTATGGCTGCAATCCTGTGCTCTGTTTCTGGCCTCTGCTGAAATAGGTACGGTCCGTCGTCCGATCCAGGGTTTTCGGCATCCATAGATTCAACCAACCACTGCCCAAAGCTTTTTTTTTTAAAAAGCAAACCTGGATTTTGGTACTTGCTAAGCTCTACACTGATGCAGACTCGATGTAGTTTCCCACCCTTCCACAGGCTCTCTTCAGCACTCCTTTGAATATCCTCCCAATTTATTACACCACTGTATACAATGGGACTTGAGCACCCATGGATTTCAGTATCCACACGGGGTCCTGGAACCATACCCCATGGATACCAAGGGCCCAGTGCTGTTCAATATTTTTATCAATGACTTGGAGGAAGGAATAGAGGGCATGCTCATCAACTTTGCAGATGATACCAAATTGGGAGGGGTTCTAATTCCCAGAGGACAGGATCAAAATTCAAAATGACCCGGATAGGTTGGAGAGCTGGGCCGAGGCGAACAAAATGAAATTAACAGAGAAAGTGTAAGGTCCGACAGTGGGTAGAAAAAGTGGGTAGAAAAAGTGGGTAGAAAAAATAGAATCCAAAAATACAGGATGGGGGACACGTGACTGGATAGCATTTCTGTAAAGGGATTTGGGAGTCTTCATAGACCACAAGCTGAAAAATAGTCAGCAGTGTGATGCGGCACCCAAAGAAAGCCAATGCAATTCTCGGCTGCATCCATAGGAGTATGGCGTCTAGATGGAGGGGGGTGCTGGTACCACTCTACTCTGCTTTGGTTAGACCTCATCTTGAATACTGTGCCCAGTTCTGGGCACCCCAATTCAAGAAGGATATTGACAAGCTGGAGCAAGCCCCAAGGAGGGCGCCCAAAAATTGGTGAGAGGCCTGGAAGCCATGCCCTATGAGGATAGACTTAGAGAGCTGGGTATGTTTGGGTCTGAGAAGAGAAGGCTAAGAGGAGACATGATAGCTATGTTTAAATAGTTGAAGGGATGCCACGTAGAGGAAGGAGGGGGCTTGTTTTCCCCGCCCCAAAGAGACCAGGACGAGGAGCAATGGATTCAAGCTGCAGGAAAGGAGATTCCTCCTGAACCTCAGGAAGAACTTCCTGACATTTGGGGCTGTCCGGCAGGGGAAATCTGCTTCCTCGGAGTGTAGGGAGTCTCCTTCCTTGGAGGTTTTTAAGCAGAGGCTGGATGGCCTTTCTGGGGATTGTTTTTGAGGGTGTTCCTGCATAGCAGGGGGTTGGGATGGATGGCCTGTGTGGTCTCTTCCAACTCTACATTTTTTATGATTCTATGATTCTATAGCAGATTCTTTAAACAATATAACAAAATCTCCAAACAACTGTTGAGCAGCCTAAAATCCAGCACCTTTGAGAGCTTCTTTAAAGTTCGGACTCAAACTGGGAGGGGTTTCACCTCCCTGGAGAATCAGGGTTCAGGACCCTGATGTTTAAGCTAAGAGTGGATGCACTGTCCCACTATTATAAAAGCCACCAGACCATCTAACCCCATGGTCCTCTGTGTCGTCCTTATTACAAGCTCCAGGAGCAAGCCTCCAATGCTTCAGCCCTCCTGGTGGCCTGGGAGGACTCAGCAGGTTGGTCTCCCTCTTTCAAGCAGAAATTTTCTCCCCGAAGTTTTCTCTCTGTCTCTCTCAGGTATCAGTCAGGACACAGCTGGGGAAAAACACCATTGCAGTCTTCAGCAAGATGGACAGCCCCCTGAGATGTCAGGTGAGCAACTCCTTGGAGGTTCTGGAATCCTTGGAGTGCCTGGAAGGACATGGCCCCCAGGACCTCCATGAGCTGGTGGCCCATTTGGGGACACAGGGGAGCATCTTGGGGACATTATGGTAGCATGCACATACAGGCATGTGTGCTCCCTGCTCTTCAGATGGTGGTTGCTGATTTAGGAGCATACCGGGCATGTGGTATCCCTTGGGCCCTGGGGCCCAGCACGCTCCTAAATTTTGGGATCACAAGGGATGTCATTAAAGGGAAAAAATCACCAACACTTGCATAGAGTACGTTATTCAGATTTGCTAAAAAATGAGGAAAATACATTTCAAAGCAACCTAAATATTTCCCGAAGAACCAGATTCCGCCTCATCTTTTGGAAGCTAAGAAGGATCAGCCCTGGTTACTTCTTGCATGGGAAACCACCAAGGAAATAGGTGCTGTAAGGGTGTACTTTAAAAGGAAGGGGCTGACAAAAAACCCCGCCTGAGGATTCCTTGCCTAAAAAGGCTCTAGGAAATGCATGGGGTTGCCATAAATTAAAAGGTGACTTGAACACACATGTGCACGCACATGCACATAAAATTTGACATTTTTGGACTGAAGACTTGAATTTCCCGAAAAAACCAGATCCCATCTCATCTTGGAAGCTAAGCAGGGTCAGTCACGGCGGAAAGGGGCAAGCCTCTGGAAGCGCCCCTTTCCCGGGCGTCACCCAGGGAGCTTCATTGGGCAAAGATGGGGAAACGGATACTGTCTCTTTAGGGGAAGGGAGGCCAGGGCAGCAGCAGATGGTGGCATTCAACCCCAAAGGAAGGTCAACAGGGGTGGTGGGCTGGCATTTTTCCCCTCCTGGGGGCAGTGAATTTTTTTACAAGTCCTAGCCTGAACTTTTAAAAGAGGCATCCAAGTGCTACATTCCCCCCAAAAAAGTCTCAGCATCTTGGAGAGGTCTAGGAAAGTTCAGACTAAAACCACAAGTGGGGTTTTCCCATCTTCAGTATCATGGAAGTGAGCAGGTGCCCCAGATCAGTAGAAGACCTCAATAAAAGGGAAATCCTCCCCCATGATTTGGGTCCACGTTATCTGCAGGTCTGTGCCCCCTCTTGTCACTGTGTGTGTGTGTGTCTGTGTGTCCACTCCAGGTTTTAGTCTTAACTGTCAAGCAGCTATCCAAAGTGCTGAACTATTTTTCCCCACCACCACACAGACACAAAAGGTCCTTTAAACTACAAACTAAAACACGGCGGCGCACACATGCACACCGCGAGGGGGAATAGTAGAATTGCAGGAACCTTTGAATTGAGGGGTTCTCCAAAGGCCATGGAGTCCAACCCCCCACGAGCATCCTCAGCAACAAAGAGCTCTTTTTTTAAGATGTCCAGAGAAAAAGACCCTGTCTCCACCTCTCTTGGCAGTTGGTGCCATTGGCAAACCTCATTTACCATCAAGAAGTTCCGTTGAAACTACCCCCCCCACAGAACTTGAAACCATTAAATTGTGGTCCTACCTTCTGGGGCAGCAGGGAAGAAACCAGCCCCCTCCTCTCTGGGGCAGCCCTGGAAGATTTAAAGTAAAATTTTTGTTCACTCTCTGTAAAAAGGGGAAAGGGGTTTTCACCCTGAAATAGGAGACTTTGCTCATAATAAGGGACACCTGGTCACCCTCGCCGTGCGCCGCTCTTTCTCATCCTCAAAACCCCACAGGCATTCTGCCCCCTCCCCAAACCCCCCACTTTGCCTGGGAGAGGCCTTGGACTCCGCCGCCCATCCTTCCTTTTCCCTTTGACCCTAAATTTTAAACTCCCTGGGAATGGCGGAGGCGAGGTGAGTGGGGGCGCAGCTCAGCAGAAAAGGAGTGACCCAACCCCTGTGTTCCACAACAATGCAAAACGCCACCCCACTCGGGGCAAAAAGGGGAGCCGCGTCCGCTTTCCCACCCGACTGGGACCACCGTCTGGGGCTTTCCTCCGGCTCTTTGGGGGGCAACTGTTCCTAAAAAGGGGGGTTTCCCGGACCCCTCCCTCACGTGCCCAGCAGCATCACTGTGAATGTGGATTCTGTCATCGGTGCACCCGCCACGGTGTTGAGATGTGGAAATGCCAAGAGAGGACGGGTGAGGAACATCTCAGAGCTGGGGCCCATTAAAAACTGGAGGGCCACGTTCTAGGAGCGGGGGTGCGGCCAATTGCAAAAAGCGGCCTGGCCAAAATACCAGCAAAATTTTACAAAAGGATTCAGGGGATGGACAGCAAGCTTTAGCTGGAATATCTGATCGCCATGTAAGTAGTGGATTCTAGATTTTTTGTCTAAATTTAAGGGAGCCAAGAAAGCTCTTGGGCCCTATTTGTCCAGAAAAAAAAATGATAAATTTCAGCATTGTGGGGTCACTCATTTAAAGTTCAGACTAAAACCCAAAAGCAGGCCCACCACCACCCCATGGATATGGGAGTCACGAGATTGTGGGTCTTTTTCTGGCTGTCTGGCCTATGGGGGGGGGGCCCCCCTTCCTTGCCTCTCTGCTAGGAGAGGACAGCACTGAGCAATCCCACCCTCTTCCTATGGAAACCAATGGAAAAAAAACCCCTGATGGTGGCTTGGAACAAAGGATCACCTAGCCCAGCATCCACGTTTCAGTGTGCCCAACCAGAGAGACCCGAACGGGAAGCCTCCAAAACAAGAAAAACAGCAGCCACTCTGCCTGTCTCCTGCGCGGCAGTAAATGGATTTGCAGCCCCGGTGCCTCTGACTTCCCGAGCTGGCCACTCCCGAAAACCATCTAGTGCCCCCTGAAACACCCGATATGGAAAAACCTTGTACCAACACCAGCAGGCCTTGGACCCACCAACCTGAATCCCAGCCCCATGCGACCGCCAACAGAGGAGAACCGGTACCCTGGCCATCCAGCGCGGTGGGGGAAATATATACCCCCCCCCCATTAACCGGGCATGGGGTGGGCCCCCCCATGCCCAGCCTGGGAGCCAGTGGGGCTCCACCAGGCCTCCTCCCATTGACTCCACCCTTCGCAGGCATTTCGGCACTGCAGCACTGGCTGCCCAAACCCGAACGAACCCACTCTGTGTCCTCCTCAGCCGTTGGAAGGAGGACCAAAGCTGCTCTATCAGCCCACCCCACAAATGGTGCCCGTGGCCAGGTAGGTTGTGCAGTGTGCACTTTGATTTTGGTATCCTTTCGAGCCTGGGAACTACTCTGAGTTTTATGCCATCTCCAATGTTCGTGTGTTTGGTATAACTTTCTTTGTGTTTTGATCACTATGGAAAGATCTGAGTCAGAAAGAGAAGGATTGGTATATGATTTGCTGTTTCTCTTTTTGTGTCCTTCACAGGTGATCCAACAAGGACATGGACAAGGCATGCTAGTTCATCTCATGATGGTGACCATCTCATGATGGTGACCCTGGTGACACCCAGTCCCCCAGGATCCCTTTGGGGGACTGGGTGTCCCCATATCCCTGGACTAGAAAGAATCTTTTTCATTCATTAGGCTTGCCTATAACGGTTGCCACATTTGAACATTTCAGTTGGGTTAGGCAACTCTTATCTACCTCATTTTCTTTTTCCCATTACGCCGACCTTTTCTGCTCATGAGTCATGCTTCTTTCTTTAGGGCCCCTTTTAAGGAGGTGGCTGTGTTTTTCTCTGAGGAGGAGTGGGCCTTGCTGGACCCGGGACAATGGGCCCTGCACAGGGAAGTGATGGAGGCTAATTTGGAGCTCGTCTCCCTCTGGGTAAAATTCTTCTTTTCCCGGGGGTTCATCACACGTAAGTGCCAAAAGTCCATTACTGCTTTTTAAATTCCCTCCTCTATTTAAGATATCTGAGCCCATTTCCACACTACTGGCTGAGAATCCTAAATGCTCCTTCCAAAACTGCAAACCCCAGGATCCCACAGGATGTTGAAAATGGAATCATAGCACTATAACGATGTAGGGTGGGAAAACCCCCGAGTCACCCCCCACTACGTCTCCGTGGGAGTACTCTGATGCTGTGTCCTGCACGGCAGTGATTCGTCTAGATGGCCCTTGTAGTTTCTTCCAACTCTGTGATTCTATCTGAAGGTCTAGAAAAGAAAGGAAAGGTTTGGGGCAAAAATATTTTTATCCAAAGGGCAAACAAGATGGTAAGGAGCGGAAAGAAAATCTGTGAAATGAAAAATGTAAAAGACCGGGACATGGATTTTTTTTTTTTTAAGAATGACAAATACAGTGTAAGACAAGATGTTCATTCATTTAGTCCCACTGATACCTCTAAAAACTATGTAGCCGATAACATTTATTTAAGCCTATGTGTAGTACCTCAGATCATGCAATTCCTGGTCTTGGTTTCCTTTCATCAGTTTTTTCTGTAGGACTCAGTTTTTTTAAATCTGGTTGCTGTTGTAGAGGACTGGACAAAATAATTTTCTTTCTTACGGTAATGGTGATGGTTTCTTCTTTCCCCCCCCCCTGTTCCTCTTCAACTGGCAGAGCTAAAAAAGGTTATTTGGCCTCAGTAAATACAAACCCCAGAATTCCACAGGATTTTGAAAGCAGAATAATACCACTGTCACAAGGTGGGGTGGAAAAAGGGGCCTGTGTGTATGTGCTTTCAAGTCACCTGTTGAATTCCAGTGACCTCTGAAAATTTTACGGGTTTTCTTCGGTAAGGAAAACTCAGTTTTGCCACTTCCTTCCTCTGACATATAACCCAGGGCACCTGGTCTTCATTGGTGGTCTCCCATCCAAGTACTGACAAGAGCTGACCCTGCTTCAGTTCCAAGATCAGATGGGGTCTGGCTCCTAGGGTATTTAGGCAATCTGCTCTTTAGGCAGAAAGCATAAAATCATAGAACCCGTAACCACCTTTCCCCCCCAAAAAAGTAAGGAAAGGGTGTTAGTGGGTTTTTTAATTTCAATTTTCCCCCCCCATTTAGTGTGGTTTATTAAAGCTGGGTGGCCGGGAGAGATTACGGATTCTGCTGGGCCAATAGTCTCCTGTACTCAACTAGCCAGTTGGTCTTAGCTGGGGGGACTGCTGTTGCAACTCTTTTTGGGCCCTTTTGGGCTGTGGAGTTCCACAGGGTCCGTTTTTTCCCCCATGCCCGTTGTCATCAGTTGAAAAGCAGGTCAGGGAATAGTGATTCCTCTGCTGCCAACGGGCTTAAACTCTCCCCCAAAAATGCAGGTTCTCAGCTTGGGTATACTCCATATTCAGACCTGAGGCTGGATACTGAGGGTTTTGCAGTGGCCCTTCCATCGGAGGTCTGACTCGGCCATGGTGACATGGCACTTAAGTTACATTTCATTTGGATTCCTGCAACACGCTCTGTGGTGGGCTGCCTTTGAAGAGCATTCAGAAACTTCAACTGGTTACAGGGAGCAAGGAGTTCCCTTCCTGGAACAGCTCCACTGGTTTCCAAACTTTTCTGGACACAGTTCAAAATGTAGGTGTTCACATACAAAGCCCTGTACAGGTGTAAAGTCCTGGCTGACTGGTGTAAAAGTTATGGTTGTGGTTACGACCTATGAACCCCTATGCAGCTCACGCCCAAAGGGCCCACATCTGTCCATATGACCCTTCCCAAGCTCTGAGATCTTCAGGGAAGCACATGTCTCTACCCTTCTGTTTCACAGCCGCATTTGCTAGGAGAAGGCCCTCTCTGTTGTTGCTCCCTTTACTCTGGAACTCCCTCCCTAAGGAGCGTAGAATGGCTCCTTCTTTCCTGTCTTTTTGGCAGCAGCTATTCAGACCTGAACAGCTTTCTGGTCAGGACCTATCAAGACCTTCTTCTTCCAGCAAGCTTTTGAGAATTGATTGTTAACTAGAGAAGGGCTTTTTGTTGTCCTGTTCTTGTTTAAATCTTTGTTTTAAAGTAAGATTTCCTATAGTTTTAATTCTGTTATGTTTTTTCAATGTTTTTATTTATGTGGGTATTTATTTTAGTTTTCTGATTTTTGTAAGCCCCCTTGAGTCACAGTCTGGGGTGTAAATACAAAGATGGATGACCGTCTCTGTCTCTCTGGGGGGCTGTGACCTGTTTCTTTTTTCCTTTTCAGGTAGAAAGCGGCAACTGGGTGAGAATGAAGGGGAACCATGCAAAAGGGGGGGTTTCCCAAAAAATCCAAATGTCAACAGGTGGAAAAGAATGGAAGAAGCCTTGATCCTCTTGCAAAGAGGAGGGGCCCCAAATGGACAGAAACCTTTTAAATGCTTGGAGTGTGGAAAGAGTTTCAGTATAAGTCGCTCCTCACTTGTCATCAAAAAGTTCACTCAGGGGGCAAACCATTTAAATCTTGGAGTATGGAAAGAGCTTCCAACGGAAGAGGGATCTCGTTTGTCATCAAGGAACTCATTCGGGGAAGAAACCATATCAAAATCTTGGGGTGTGGAAAGAGCTTTGGTGGGAAAATAGAACTCACTTATCATCAGTCAACTCATACAGGGGAGAAGCCATTCCAGTGCATGGAATGTGGAAAAAGTTTATTCAGAAGCAAAGCCTCACTCGTCATGAAGTTCTCACTCAGGGGAGAAACCCTTTAGATGCTTGGAGTCCCCAAAAACGCTTCACTCGGAAGGTACACCTCACTTGCCATCAAGCAATTCATACAAGGAAGAAACCCTTTAAATGCTTGAAGTGTGGAAAAGTTTTCAGTTGGAAGAAAAGCCTAATTTGTAAACGGCAACTCACATAGGAAAGAAGCCACTGAAATGCTTGGAGTGTGGGAAGAGCTTCAGTCAGAAGACATCTCTCACTTGTCACCAAGCAACACACACAGGGCAGAAACCCTTTAAATGCGAGCAGTGTGGAAATTGTTTTATTGAGAAGGCAGACCTCACTCGTCATCACGCAACTCACACTGAGGAGAAAATGTTTAAATGCCTGCAATGTGGAAGGAGCTTCAGTCACAAGGCAAATCTCACTCGTCATCAAAGAAGACATGCAGGGGAGAAACCATTCCAGTGCTTGGAGTGTAAAAGGCTTCGTCAGAAGGGAAACCTCACTCGTCATCAGAGGAGTCATACAGGAGAGAAAAATTTTAGTGCTTGGAGTGTGGAAAGAGCTTCAGTCAAAAGACAGATCTAACTTGTCATCAAAGAATTCATACAGGAGAGAAGCCATTTCAGTGCTTGGAGTGTGGAAAGAGCTTCAGTCAGAAGGGAAACCTCACCTGTCATCAGAGAAGTCACACAGGGGAGAAGGCATTTCAGTGCTTGGAGTGTGGGGGAAAAAGCTTTACTCAGAAGATACACCTCACACGTCATCAAAGAACTCACACCAAGGAGTAGCCATTTCAATCAGCGGTAGGCACCCTACAGAGTCCATGCAGCTCCACCGTGACATTATAGGTTTCTTTGGAGCTCTGCAGACCTGCAGTCCGTGGTCATAGCTGTCATTTGGGGCAACTGGATGTGAAATTGCATCACTTCTGTTCACTTTTGGGGCTGCTTTGATGGCTATTCTGTTTGGGGGGGGGGGAAAACCCAAAGCAGCATTTTTAGAAAATGTTCTTCAGCTCTTTTGAGTCCTGTTTTACCCGTAAAACTCTACACTCTTGCCATCATTAGGTCCCATCAGCTTACCCAGGACCCCCCAAAAATTCACCCATGGCCCTCAGGCCACACGGTTTTCATGTCAATCCCTGGAGTGTGAAAAATACCCGTAGGAAGCTAGATGTCTCATCAAAGAACACACAAAAGAGAAAACCATTTCATTGTTCAATGTGTGCAAAGAGTTGTAGTAGTAGGAAAAGTTCCCTTTGTTCACTTGAAAGCACTGACAGAAGGCCTGCATCTTTGTTATATTTAACACTGACCTATTTAAAATAATAGGTTACTTTCAGTTATACTGGGATAGTTGTAAACAATGTTTAAAATTTTAAAGACATAACAAGTAAGGATCAGTAGAAAAAAATTACTGTTAAGGGACACAAAACCACTTCAAGTTTTGCTTCTTAGATAATTCACAATTATTACTGGGCAACAAATAATGGCCTATCTATAAGATTTAAGCAGGTGGATAGCTTCCCTATTGCTAACAGTTAGTGGCCAAGACATGGAATGCCTAAAATTAAAATTAAGGGGAAAAATGCAAAACGAGGGTTTCTTGTTCTGTGTTTTTTTTTGGAAAGAGGTTCTGTTTACATTAATGTATTTGTATAAACCCATGTTCATATCCTTGGACTTCCCCTCCTCCCTTTTTTGTGTCTCTCTTTTTTTTGTAATCCTGGTGTTAAAAATGAAATAAAAATTTTCTATACGTAAAATAAAAAGGGAAAACACATCCTTGAGTTGAAAATGGAAAAGGGGGTGCTCATAACAATAACTGCCAGAGAGTGTATGTGTATATTTTCCACCCATGTATTTCTGCTTTCCGCTACTATCCTCCGCGCACCCATGGACCCCCCCCCCCCCTTCCATCCACCTTGTCTCTCTTCTCACTCTGTTCACCATTGTCCTCCACAAAACCTTTTTTCCCTCTCGGATGCTCTCCTGGGATCAGAGGGTTGGAAGGGGTCCAAAAAGACAAGAATTGGCTAAAAATTAAAACCTTTGGGGGGTGACCTTCTAAACTCTTTTTGAAAAGTCTCCAGTGGAGGAGAGCCTGCTACCTTGCAAGGAAGTCTTCGTGAGATATCCTTGTTAGATAGCATTTTCCCTCAGAAAATTCTGAATGTCTCGTCAGACTCTTCTGGGTTGGAATTTTTTATTGTCTGTGGTTCTGCAACGGTTGTAATTCCTGGCCTCCACAAGGATTCTTTCAGCATCCAGCACTGACATGCATCCCTGGTATAAGATAAGCTGTAGAAGATGGGACTATACCACATTAAATCTCTCGGGGGGGGTGGCTAGTTTTTTTCTTGTCCAAAAAAAAGTATCCAGCCTCAGCACCATGTGCTGCTTGTGTTATGCGTGGGGGGCATTCAGTTATAAAGGAATCACATTTAATATGGCTTTCTTGGAGGGAGAAAGGAGAGAAACATACCAAGTAGGACGGGAAGGAGATAAACCACAGTGTTTCTTTTCAGTTACTCAATATAATCTTTCCTTCGTTTGCACAGAGGGAGTCTAGGGAGGCAAAAGGGAGTGTTTTTCCAAGCTCTGGACCAACTTTATGCAGAGGAAGTCTCTTGTGCTCTCACCTTGATTTCGGCAAAGGCTCAAAATGTCAAACATGGAGAGGAGAGCACAGGAGAAAGGGAGGAAGGACGAGCGAAGCAAAGGTCTAAACAATTTTATTTGTTGACAGGTTTGCTTTGGTTTCTACTTTACCCTTTCTGGCAATTGCTGAGGGTGGTTTACAAGATTACACAAAACCATGCCTAAACCAAATTACCTAAACTCTCCAAGGTCACAAATCTAAAAACCGCAGGTTTACATGCCTAAAATTATAAACATCTAAAACCGCGGGAAACCTTTGCTAAGGAAGCATGTTTTTTAACGGGGGTATGAAAGCCAAAGTTGTTGGGGACTGTCCCGGGCCATCTGGGCAAGGGGCTTCCAAAGCCCGGCTGTCACCCCTGGGACCGTCTCACTGTGAAAAAGGCGTCAGCCGAAAAAAGGGTGGACATCAGCAAGGCATCCGTGGGCTTCAGGACTCCTGGGTCCTTTGATCATGTAGGCAGGTAGACGTAACATGGGAAGAAATGGGTTCCCACCCCACAAAAAGAAACAGTTCAACATGTTTTTCGCAACTTTTTGTTCAGAACAGACAATATGCACATGTGTGAGGGAATCTGGAGGCAGCTGCTGCTTACCTTGCCTTTCCAGGCATCCACACACAGCTGCAGTAGGATTGGGTCCCCCTTTTCCTCCGCCATCCGCATGGACACTTTCCCCCATCCCGATGAATCCTGATGCCTAAGGAGGTGCTTTCTTTTAAAAGTATCCTTTTTATGGGGACCTCTGGTGTATCACAAACTGAAATGTAGCTGAAGTTTTTCCCACAAAACAAACACTTGTACAGACTTCACTGGAAAAGCCCTATCCCAGGGTCTACAATTTTGATATTAAACATGATTCCGGGGCCTGAGAGGTCGCCCGGATGAGCACGTAGGCAGTCATGGGGAAAAAGACAGAAAACCAGGTCAGGCCAAAATAAAATCCCCAGTCACGTAGCCCCAGGGGACCTCGAATGTGTAAGCCCACAATAAACCCAAAAGGGGCCTCAGCCGTGAGAAGCAGACTAGAGAGGACTAGCGGGTTTGCCCCAAATTGAGTAAATATCCTATCGAGCGAGGACCATTTACACAAAGTCACACCACAACCAAATGCAGCTGAAGATCCTGAGACTTTGGCAACACCTTGTGATCTCATCATGCAAAAGGAGTGGCCATCATGGAGCTTCTTTTCCGTTGCAACACCCATTGTTCTCCCCCCGGGGAAAAGGGCTAGCCCTCCAAAGGGCTTTTTCCCCTACAAATAGTCCCAGTTTTTGAACAGTTCTTTGGATCACTCCCGGTTATCCCAGCAGACCATTGCTCCTCCCATTGGGTAATCCCCTCAGCCCTCTCCGTACTGAGCCCCACTTCTCCGCTGTTTCTCCCGGGCCAAGGACTTCAGGAAAAGGTGCAGGATTACGCCAGCTACAACCCCTTCAATATTCCCCTATCCAGTTTCTTCTCTTTTTTCTTCTTAATAGCTCTTGAGTGAGCGTGCAAGTGACTGTGTTGATGCGTGAGACTTTCATTCAATAAAAGTATTTTATTGGGCAATCTTTGTTTGGCTTTTGACTTGGCCTGACCCGGTAAAAATGGGGAATTTTTTAAAATCATAGAAATGTTGAGTTGGAAGAGACCCCAGGGGCCATCCAGTCCCAAAAACCCCCCGCCATGCAGGAACACCCTCAAAGCAATCCCGACAGATGGCCATCCAGCCTCTGCTTAAAAACCTCCAAGGAAGGAGACTCCACTACACTCCAAAAGGAGCAGATTCCACTGCCGGACAGCCCCCACTGTCAGGAAGTTCTTCCTGAGGTTCAGGTGGAATCTCCTTTCCTGCAGCTTGAATCCATTGCTCCTTGTCCTGTTCTCTGGAGCAGCAGAAAACAAGCCCTCTCCTTCCTCTACGTGGCATCCCTTTTAAATATTTAAACATGGCTATCATGTCCCCTCTTAACCTTCTCTTCTGCAGACTAAACATACTCAGCTCTCTAAGTCTATCCTCATAGGGCTTCATGGCTTCCAGACCCCCCCCTTTTGGTCACCCCCCCTCTGGACTTGCTGCAGCTTGTCCCGTATTGTTCTTGAATTGGCGTACCCAGAACTGGACACAGTATTCAAGATGGGGTTAACCAAAGCAGAGTAGAGTGGTACCAGTACCTCCCTTGATCTAGACACCATACTCCTATTTATGCAACCAAGAATTGCATTGGCTTTTTTGGCTGCCGCATCACACTGCTGACTCATGTTCAGCTTTGGTTATGAAGACTCCTAGATCCCTTTCACACGTACTGTTTTCCCCGCCACGTGTCCCCCCCTCCTATATTTGTGGATTCCATTCTTTGTACCTAAGTGTAGGACCTTACATTTCTCTCTGTTGAATTTCATTTTGTTCGCCTTTGGGCCCCAGCTCTCCAACCTATCCAGGTCATTTTGAATTTTGACCCTGTCCTCTGGCGTATTAGAATGCCTCCCAATTTGGTATCATCTGCAAATTTGATGAGCACCCCTTATTCCTTCATCCAAGTCATTGATAAAAATATTGAACAGCACTGGGCCCAGGACAGGACCCTGGGGACCCCCCCAGTCACTTCCCTCCAGGGTAAAAGCAGCCATTCGTGATCACCCTTTGGGTTCGATCGGTCAACCAATTACAAATCCACCTAACAGTAGCCCTGTCCACCCACATTTTACCAGCTTTTTGCAAGAATGCATGGGGGAATTTGTCGAAGGCCTTACTGAAATCAAGGTATGCTACATCCACAGCATTCCCTTCATCTATAAACTGCAATTTTTTTAAAAAAAGATAAATTAGTCTGGCATGACTTATTTTTTAAAATATGTTGACTTTTGTGATTACCGCCTTGCTTTCTAAGTAATTAGAAACTGACTGCTTAATGATCTGTCCAGGATCTTTCCGGGTACTGATGTCAAACTGACCTGGCGATAAATTTTTGGGTCCTCTTTTTTTCCCCTTTTTGAAGATGGGGACAACATTTGCCCCTTCCAGTCTGCTGGAACTTCTCCTGTCCTCCAAGATTTCTAAAAAATTTTAGCAAGCAGTTCCCAAATGACCTCTGCCCGCTCTTTTAATATCCTAGGATGCAATTCATCTGGCCCTGGAACTGGGAAATTTATCCAGTGTGGCCAGGTATTCCTGTACCATCTCTCTACCTATTATGTGCCTCATTTCCTCTGCTTCCTCCCTGCCCCCAACAGCCAGGTTATGTTGGATCCTTCTGGGAAAAACAGGCAAAGAAGGTGTTAAGTAGCTCTGCCTTTTCTCTTCCGGCTGTGAGTCATTCGCCCTTTCTCTGCGCAGCGACCCTTGTCTCTTTCTTTTTCCTTTTTCTGGGGCAAATTTTAAAAAAACCCTTTTTATTGTTTTTAATGTCTCTGGCCAGCCTGAGTTCGTTCTGTGCTTCAGCCTTTCTGACCTCCTCCCTACATCTCCTGGCTACTTGCTTAAATTCTTCTTTGGTGGTTTCCCCTTCTTCCATTTCCTATACGTGTTTCTCTTAACTCTTAGCTCAGCTGAGAGTTTTTTAGTAACCATTTGGTTTTTCAGATGCCTTCCATTTTTCCTCCTTTTGGCACAGTTTTAGACTGTGCCTTCAGTATCCCCTTTTTTAAGGAACTCCCATGCCTCCTGAACTCCTTTTCCTTTCACTATTCCTGACCACAAATTTCCAGCCAGCAGCTCCCTAAGTTTACAGAAGTCGGCTTTTTTAAAATCCAAGATGAGTGTCTGGCTACCCTTATCTTCTCCTTCCCACTGAATGCCAAATTCCAAGAGGACATGGTCACTCCCCCCCTAAAGTCCAACCACTTCTACCTATTCACAAGGTCATCCCTGTTGGTAAAGACCAGATCTAGAATATTTGATCCCCTTGTGGCCTCTTCCACCTTCTGGACCATGAAGTTGTCTGCAAGACAACAAAAAACTTCTGGACCTTGCTGTCTTGGCAATTTTACTGCCAGCATATATGGGGGAAATTAAAATTTCCTTTTTCTTTTTTCCCCTCTTTGAATGTGTAGTCATTTGGTTGAGGAAGGCGTCATCCAAGTCCTCGGCCTGGGTTGGAGGTCTGTAGTAAACCCCACCAGAATATCCCTATTGTTTCTCGCTGCCTTAATTCTCACCCAGATGCTCTCGACCTGGCTTTCTGGGTTTAAAGCCCCCGGATCTCTTCACAGGTGAAAACTCCTTGACATACAAGGCTACTCCTCCTCCTTCTTGTTTGGTCTATTTTTACAGAATAGGCTATCCCCTTTATTCCTATTTCCAATCATGAGACTCATCCCACCAGGTCTCAGTGATGCCTATCAAATGTATTTATTTTCTTGTCGGGATAAAGCACATTGCTTTTTTCCCCATCTTTTTTTTAGTCTAAGACCTAAGCCCCCAGGCCCTTCCTGCAAGTCCTGTACTATTGTTTCTACTCCCCCCGCCGTTCCCTTGTACTACTTGTCCAGTATCATTTGGGCCTTTCCCCCCTGTGTTCTCTATCCTTGCCCTGAATAATATTTTCCCCCTCCCAGTGGATCTTAGTTTAAAGACCTCTTAATCCTTTGCAAGACTGTTTGCAGAAACTTTCCTAAGTTTTGTGAGGTGCAGCCCATCCCTCACCAGAAGACCACGTTCATGGAAATTGGGCCGTCCAAAACCCAAACCGTTGCCGGCAGAACATTCGGAGCCAGTTTTGACCTCTGCTTTGCCCTTTACTCTGCACCTTTCCCTTTGAACAGGGAGGAGAGATGAAATGACCACCTGCACACCACGGTCCTTAAGCTTCATCCCCATAAGCTCGTAGTCCTTTGCGATGTGGTAAAAGCTGCTCCTAATGTCTTTGGGTTTCCCGACATGAACCAAAATGAGGGGCTTATGGTGTGGGTTTGACCATCCTTTCCTCTCCGTTATGTGGTTGATCCTCCCCCGGAAGACAACAGACCTCTCGATTGAGCTTGTCCTGTTTGGAAATTCCGTTTCGGTTCCTCGAAGCAAAACCCCCCAACAACCAGAACTCGCCTCCTCTAGACTTTCCTGGGCTCCTCGATGAGTATGTTCAAAGGACTGCCTGGGCATTCTGTTGAGGCTGGGAGCGTTGATCTAGTTCCTGTTGTCGAAGTTGGATTCCTTCTTGTTGACATTCTGTTCCCTGTTGGGGTGTCCTCATTGTGTAAGGCCAAGTACTTTGAAGCAATTTGTAGGCTAAGAGTTCTTTCCCTTTCCTGGTCCTTTTAGTCCTCCGTGTGACATTTGCCAAGCCTCTTTTCCTGGCACAGTGTGCTGACTTCCTGATCTGGCAGCTCCTCCGTGCATTCGGTCTTCCGGTAGGTCTTCTCTGCCCTATCCAAAAACCCCCCCCCCTTCCCTAATAAGATGAAGACCAGAAACTCGTGCCTCCAGCTGGCGAACCTAATCCTCCCAAAAAATGCCGCTTGCACTTGGTGCAGGGGTTCCCAGAACATCTTTTGGCAAGAAAAAAGGGAAAATCCCACAAATGTTACAGGTGACTGCGGCCCCCTTCCTTTCCCTCCTTGAAACTAAAAGAGTAGTACAGGATGTGTTCCAAAAAAATAACTGGGCTTTCTTTCTGAAATTCAGCTTTATAAGCTACATGTGCTCTACCGATTGCCAAGGGTTAAACTTGGAGGGTGAATGAGGACTTCAGTGCGCCGAAAGCGCTTCCCTGGGAGCTCCTAATAAAGTTTCCCCCCCCAGCTGACTCCTCTCCTTGGTTAGTCAACCATGTGCTCAGGCAAGCACACGGCCAGCACAAAAACAAGCAAACCAACAAACGCAGCCCCACAAGCCTGTAAACACACCTGGTCCAGGATGTCTTCACAGACCCAGCTCTCCTCTGCTCTCTCCTCTGGGAATTATTGCACACTCCTCATGTTTTGAGGGCAATAAGCTTAATGTCCCTTTTTCTATGGGCACCGTTATCTCACCCAAAGCCACTGGAAGAGGCCAACGATGACTTTCAAACAGTGCCTCAAAAAGGGGGAGAGCTTACAGAGTCTAAAGCACATCCTCCCTCCCTTTCTGACATGTGGGAGGCAAACAGCTCACAGGAAGCTGAACCAGCATCCAGTTCCACCCACAGGAAGACCTAAACCACATTCCCACATGAAAGGCAAACTTTAATAATTTTTATCAAAAGTAGTAGAAGTTTTGCTGCCCAAATCTGCTGCTAAGGTAGCAGACAAAGAGAACATACACCCAGGAAGATTTTCTGCACACGGGGCAGGGGGGTTTTAGAATTTTCCCAAGTCTCAAAACATGGATCAACTTCACAATTAGAGAGGGTCAGCCACTTAAGAGAGCCCTTATTGCGATACACAAGGGGCTTCAAACTTGATTATTCTGGCAGATGGAGACATATGAAGGAGAATGGTTTGGGTTTTCATGATCACTCTTTTCTGTGACCCACCTCGCAGGGCTGCCGGGGGTGAGGAAAAAATGGGGAGGGGCACAGCTATATAGGCCTCCCTCCCCATTGGCTAGGGTTAACAGGGCCCCCGGAAAGTGGAAAAAATGCCCTCCCCAAAACCCTATTTAATACACAAAAAGTACAAACCCCCCATTCAACCCACTGTGGATTCCTTTTTAGGCATTGGGGGGGGGCCTTCCTAAGGGAGAAGTGGGGGGGTGGGGGGGGGTTCCTCCACCCCCACTGTCCCCCACTTTTAAAAAGGGACTTGTGAGCCTCGTTTGCAGTTTCTCAGTCTCTCGCAGCCCCCTTTTCCCAAAAGGCCCAGGGAGGCAGCAGAGGGGGGAAACCAAGCATCCGGGGAAAAATCAGCCCCCAAAAGCGAAGGCCACAAATGTGGAGGGCAGGCTGTATGGAGTCCCCTTGGCCCCAGGGAAAGGAAAGCGAGATAAAGATCTAGCCAAGGAAACAACAATGCCATCCCTGCCCCCTGGCTCCAGGATTGCAAACACCCCACTAGCTGGGATCACTGACAGATGATGTGCTTATAGAAGTTACCTTTTTTAACACAGCTCCTATAAAAGAGAAGGGGAGCTTTCAAAGCCTTTTTAATCTTCACATAACCGTAGTTCAGAAACGTTACTTTCCCAAATCCCTTCCAGAACCCCCGCCCTTGTGAGGGGATTTGGGAGCTGTATCCCCCCCAGCAACTTCCCTAAGCTTTGGACCACACGCCTTATCCGTTCCCTTGGCTAAAGAGTTCTGACCTCCTATACAGGAATACATAAACAGCCCTGCCCTTCTAAACACAAAGGCCCTCCTGAGCCCCCCCCATCTTACCTGGTGCCCAGGCCCAGATTGGCAGGCCCTGTCAGCCGGGGGTCCCTTTTAAATTTGGTACCTTAAATCATCTGATCTGGGGGCCCCCAACACCAGCATAAAATATCACACACTTTGTGCGCCTGCGTGGCTGTGGGAAATTTGCATGCGCCAGCTCACGGTGAGGGTTTTCGAGAAGTGTGGCCAATAAAGAGTCTCCGCCGCGGCCCTTTGGCCTTCTCTGAAGCACGTAAGGGTGTTTTTCCCGGGGGACCCGGGGAAGGGAAGTGGAATCCGCCACCATCCGCTTTACGACCGAGTCCGGTGCGGGTTTAAACCGATGTGGTGGGCTGGGAGTTATTGGGCATTTGGGGAAAGGGGAAAATTTAAAATGACCTGGATAGATTGGAGAGCTGGACCAAGGCTAACAAAATGAAATTCAACAGAGAGAAGTGTAAGGTCCTACACTTAGGTAGAAAAGATGGAATACAGAAATGTGGTGGGGGGCACATGGCTGGATAGCAGGCTCTGCATCCCTGCCCCTTTTCTTTCTCAATAGCTACTTTATTCTAAGCCCCCCCTTTTCAAAACCGGCCTGCCTCAGGTTTGCCTCTCCGAGTCCCACCCCCCCTGAGGGCCCCCCGCACCACTCCTGGACTTATAGGGCTCTCTGTGCTGCCAGGCACAACGATCCTGCGTGGTGGGCCTTTTAGCCACTTCCGCTTCTGCGGCAGGCCCTTCCCTTTTCCCGATCTGGAGGCCCTTTTCCCCCCTTATGTTGCTCGGACCATGTCTTTTGGCACCCCGCAATGGTGGAAACGGGAAGGGTTTTAGCATCTCTCCCTCTGTTTTTTTTTTTGGGAGGTTTTCCATAATGCAGCAGCGCGAGGGTGGGAATATGGAAGGAAGCACCCAAAGGGGTGTGCAAAGGAAAGGGTGTTTCCCAGTTTGGGGAAGTTACTTTTTAAAGAGTACAGCCCCACCCCAGCCAGCTGGGGTTCTGGAGTTGTAAATTTTTTTTTTCATATTTTATTATATTAATACAGACAAACTGATTCACATTGGGGTGAAGAACAGCAGGGGGGGGGAAAAAAAAAAGGAAAGGAAAAAACAAAAAAAAAAAGAATATATAAATAAACAATATATATGT
>CAOLHI010006460.1:0-32330 GCA_948474755.1 Ctenosaura bakeri
CTCAGGATCTTTGGCTGTGTTTGTTTGTGGTGTGACTTTATGTAAATGGTCTTCACCTGATGGGATATTTGCTCAACTTGGGGCAGACATGCTAATCCCCTCAAGTCGGCGTCTTGGGGCTGAGGACCCTTTGTTTATTGTGGGTTTACACACCTTGAGGTCTCTTGGGGCTACGTGACTGGGGATTTTACTGGCCTGACCTGGTTTTCGACTGTGCCCGCCTACGTGCTCATCTGGGCGACCTCCCTGGCACACAGAGTTATATTTAATATTAACATTGTAGACCCCGGGATAGGATTTCTCCATCGGAGTAACAACATCACACACTCTCAGCCCCAGCAAACCCCGTGATAGGTTCACCCAAGGGTCACCATAAGTCAGAAACAACTTGAAGGCACAAAACAGCAAGAAAGAAAACTCTGTGATATTAAGGGAAAGTCACCATAAATTGACTTGAAGGTATCCACTTACTTTCCTGCTTTCTGAAACAACAACTTTGCCCTTAAGATGAAATAAAATGAGAACTTTAATTCAAGTTTGTAGTTCCACCTTGCAAGATCTGGGATCAAATCTGGGGGCTGGAGATGAGAAGCAAGTGGGAAACCAAACTTGGCTTACCTTTTGTACCTACCTACCGTCCTTCTTTCATCAATGACTTGGATGAAGGAATAGAGAGCATGCTGATCAAATTTGCGGATGACACCACATTGGAAGGTGTTTCTAATATGCCAGAGGACAGGATCAAAATTCAAAATGACCTGGATATATTGGAGAGCTGGGCCAAGGCGGACAAAATGAAATTCAACAGAGAGAAGTGTAAGGTCCTACACTTAGGTAGAAAAAATGGAATACAGAAATATAGGATGGGGGACACGTGGCTGGGTAGCAGTATGTGTGAAAGGGATCTAGAAGTCTTCATAGACCACAAGCTGAACAGGAGTCAGCAGTGTGACGTGGCAGCCAAGAAAGCCAACACGATTCTTGGTTGCATCAATAGGAGTATGGTGTCTAGATCTAGATCTAGATCATGGTACCACTCTATTCTGCATTGGTTGGGCCTCATTTGGAATCCTGTGTCCAGTTCTGGGCTCCTCAGTTTAAGAAGGATATTGACAAGCTGGAACGTGTCCAAAGGAGGGCGACCAAAATTTTGAAGGGTCTGGAAGCCATGAAGCCCTATGAGGAACGGCTTAGGGAGTTGGGTCTGTTTAGTCTGCAGAAGAGAAGGTTAAGAGACGACATGACAGCCATGTTTAAATATTTGAAGGGATGTCATGTGAAAGATGGGGCAAGTTTCTTTTCTGCTGCTCCAGAGACTAGGACAAGGAGCAATGGATTCAAGCTGCAGGAAAGGAGATTCCACCTGAACCTCAGGAAGAACTTCCTGACAGTCAGAGCTGTCCAGCAGTGGAATAGGCTGCCCCAATGGAGTGTGTTGGAGTTTACTTCTTTGGAGGTTTTTAAACAGAGGCTGGATGGCCCTCTGTCAGGATTGCTTTGATGGCAGTTCCTGCATGGCAGGGGGTTGGATTGCGTGGCCCCTGTGGTCTATGACATCCTGCCCAGAGCCTGGAAAGTTGTGTTTTTGAGCTGCCAGTCCTAGAATAACCCAGGTGGAATACGTGTACAAGCATCTTGGGATGGCTGTTGATTGACGGAGAGCGCATGAATTCTTGTGACCCACAACATTGCTTGTTCATGAGCTAGCAGTCCTGTCTTTAATCAGGCTTCCTATGGTTACAGTTCTTGGCAGTCAATGCAGCAGGAGGGCATTTTGTGCCTGTGCCTCAAGAAATTGTGTGTTTGTTTGTTTGTTTTTTGAAATGCAGCAGAAATAAAAACAGAAAAGCCAAACTTCTGGATTACAAACCAGAAGCAACGGCAAGGCATCTAGCATCTCCTTGAAAGAATTAGCATTGTGATTCATTCTGGCAGGCGCTTTCATGAACTATATCCCACTTCGTTGGAACCACAAAATAAATTTGTACGTGGAGGAAACAAAACATTATCAGTTGAGGGGCCCAAAGGCCATGAAACGCAAGAGATAGCCTGTGACAGGTCTATGCAAAGCTGAAATGGCTGCGAGATAAGTACTGCATCTATTCACCACTTCAGTAATTGGTGGTAGCAAAATCCTCCAGTTGTTGGGACTGAGCCAAAGGTGGCGGCAGCAGCCACAGCAGAGGCCAGAGTTATACGTGCTTGTATAGCAAACATGCGGAAAATGTGGCGCATGGAATCTGCCATTTCTATGAAACCAATGGCCTCCAAATCCCACTTTTGTGGCATTCATAATCACCCAGACCCCACAGTTATTTCTTCTGGGGTGTGTGAATTTTGAGCAGTTTTCCTCCCCAAAAGCAAGCCAAAGGACTCCAAAAGCGCAGGAGAGAGCAGGAAGTGCCCTCCCAGGACTGCTGGTTTCCTCTTTCTTGGGCCGTTGTATCGACCATAAAGGCGACTAGCATTTTTGGAGGGTGGACAAGCAGATGTGGCTTGCAAGGGAGGAGTTGGGAGGAACGTGCATTTGCCTTGCCTTACATTATGACTACTAAAAAAATTGATTTCCTAGAAGCTTTGCTAATCATTTGTTCTTTCTTTTTTTCATTCCTCCTGACACTATTCCTACAGTCAGACAGAAAACTGCCTCTGGGAAGCTGCTGTGTATCCTTGGGCAGCCTCTTTGGCTTTTGAATCAAAAGGGCAGCCTCCCTAAGTCACAGCCTAAGGCTTCCATTTAGCAGGAGAGTCGCTCCTGAAGTTTCAAGGAACTTTGCAAGGTGCTGAATCTATGCATGAGGCCAGAGTTCAGCTCCTCAAATAGTTCCAGTAAAGTTTATACTAAAATGTTGAGCAGATTCATTGTGCCACCAGCTTGAAGCTACCAGCTGCCACTACTTCTGTTAAGTCAATGGCCAGAATCCTGTTCATGTCTTACACATAGAATCATAGAACTGGAAAAGACCACAAAGGCCATCCAGTCCAGCCCCATTTGACTATGCAGGAAGACACAATCAAAGCATCCTCGGCAGATGACCATGCACCCTTTGTTTAAAAACCTTCAAAAAAGGAGACTTCACCACACTTCAGGGTAGCATATTCCACTGTCAAACTGCTCTTACTATCAGGAAGTTCTTTCTAATGTTTAGGTGGAATCTCTTTTCCTGTACTTTGAAGCCATTGTTCCATGTCTCAGTCTCTGGAGTAGCAGAAAAGAAGCTTGCTCCATCTTCCATATGACACCCTTCCAAGTATTTAAACATGCCTAACTTTCTCTTTTCCAGGCCAAACATACCCAGCTCCCTAAGTTGCTTCTCATAGGTTGTCATGGTTTCCAGACTTTTGACCGTTTTGGTCACCTTCCTCTGGACATTTGCCATCTTGTCCATATCCTTCTTGAATTGTGTTGCCCATTACTGGACACGTTATTCAAGGCGGGGTCTGACCAAAGTAGAATGGAGTGGTACTATCACTTCCCTGGACCTAGACACTATGCTCCTATTGATGCAGCCTAAAAACATGTATATAAGTTCTCTATGGAAACAGTTGGAGATGGTTATCTGATGTGGAATGTCTGCATTCAGTGCAAGGTTGCAGAAGTGGAGGTGCCTGTGTGGAGCCATTGTGGGTGGATACTCTTTGCAGGTTGTGCATGGATGTACATGGGTTGGGGTGATCTACAGATTTGATGTTTTTGCTCAGTTGCACAAAATTGCCATGCAACCCAGGAATTGCATAGCACCATTACTGTGTAATTCCTTATGCAGATGTTTATTCTATGCAGACCTGACATAGGATCTCGCTCAGTCTCTCAATCAGCACATCTCATTGTACTGATAAATCCCCTCCACTTGCTGCTTTCCCTTCACAACATCGCAGCGTGCTGTTTTCCCTTCTAAGCACAACACATAACATAGGCCTTTTGATGTGTCAGGGGCTTTTTCCCTCTTTTTTCTTCCTCCCTAGTGAGGAGCAGAAGTTTTCTGCCTCTGCGTATTCCAAGGAAAAAGTCAACACAATAGCTTTTCCCGGCTTCCTTCTCTTAGAGAAAACAGTTTGATCTCATTTGTACTATATAATTTATGACATTTTGCTGCAAGCTGTTCTGGTCTGGAAGGAACAGAAGGGACAATCTGAAAAAAAAATAAAAAAGAGCCATGTGGTTCTGCACATTTCTGGATGCCTTAACAAGGGATGCTGAAGGCCTTACTCAACAGGAAGAAGTTTTGTGTCTCCTATGCTTTGCCTTCCAAATCTTGGACCACTGCAGTTACTGCTCATGCTGAAGCCTGGGGCTTGTTTGGTGACTAGGGAATCGTCACAGCTCAGCAGAAATTGTGGGAAAGCAAGAGGTGGACAAGAGAGAATGTTGGAATTACTGGCTGGCATTTTATTAGTGACATAAACATGAATCAGTTCCCTTACATGTATGGTTGTACCTTTTTTGACCATGACCTATGGTTTGTATTCAGCCGAAGACTGTGGAAGCAGAGTTGAACATGTTATGCCACTGCACACGCAGTGGCATTGTGCCTTGCCCATGTGCATTGAGCACTGAACATACGGATGTGCCTTGCACATTGCAATTCAGCATTTCACGTTTATTTGCACATTCAGTTCCCCAGTGTTACGGTTCATGAATGCACAATTGTTGTGTAACCCCTTGAATGTAAAATTAGGAGCCATGGTGGCGCAGTGGTTAAATGCCAGTACTGCAAGCCACAAGGTTGTGAGTTCAATCCTGCCTGGCTCCAAGGTTGACTCAGCCTTCCATCCTTTCGCAGGTTGGTAAAATGAGTACCCAGCTTGTTGGGGGCATGTATAGAAATGTATCGAAATACATGCTATTTGTATGTTGTTCGCCGCCTCGATCCATATGGAGAGGCGGGATACAAATAAATAAATAAATAAATAAATACACTCCATCTCCTTGATGTCAGAACTTGATCAGTGTGTCCAGTCTGAATTTACCAGTTTCTGTTGTATTCCAAGGCTCAGAATTTATGGGCAAACATTCTATCTACAACAACTATGCTGTTGTTATTGTTGTGTGCCTTCAAGATGTTTCTGACTTACAGTGACCCTAAGACGAACTTACTGCAGGGTTTTCTGGGGCTGAGAATGTGTGACACACCCAAGGTTGCATTGCAAGGGGGGAACTGAAACCTGGTCTCCAGGGTCACAGTCCAATGTTCAAACCACTATACCACGTTGGTTCCCTGAAATTGTACTATACTAAGCTATAATTACATATTATACTAAATAAAGCTTTTTAGACAGCATGCTTAAGTTGGCCACTTTAATTTTGGAGGAAAAACAGATGGGCAAAATCTCAAACCAGGCTGCGAGCGTGATCCAAGTCAGGTACCTACATGGCTGGTTTCCTTTCAGAATTCTTCAGATTCTTAATGTGGGTTGGTGATGCTGATGAAGAAATATGGAAAAAGAAAGTACATAGTGGAGGTGACCTTAAATGACAGCCAGCATGGAGTAAGAGTTAGAGTAGTTAGTCTGTGGTTTGGAGAACCTCATCTGAGTTGCCCGCTCGGGTACCCAATGGTTTTCATATCAGTAATGTGGGGCATCCAGACCTTACTATCCCAGATCACGAAGGAGTTCTCCAAGATGCTGAGCCACCATTGGGGATAGGATAGCACCTAGGCAGCACCTTGGATAGTTTTTTCAAGGCTGGAATAAAACTCAGAACCCATTCACTGCACCACTGGCAAAGAAGTTTCTGGTTGTCCCGGGCCCATACTGAGCTATGCCCTTCAGCCAGTTTCAGGGCTTTGAGCCCATCTCTCTGTCTGTCTTTGCTTGATCTACCTTGCAGGGTTATAGTAAAGAAAAATGGAGTGGGAAGGAAAGCCATGCCACCTTGGATTCATTAGAGGAAAAACCAGATTAGAGATGCGAAGACTCAGAGGAAAGTAAAATAAGGGAAAAAAAGTTTTTATGCATTTTTTCTGGGGTGGGGAACCTCTGATGAAATATTATCTCTTTTGGAATGAGTTAAATGCTCTTTGGAAATGGTGGCCCTTTCACACTACACAATTATAAAACAGCGATTCCATTTTAACTGCCTGAGTTGCATCTTGTAGAATCCTGGGCTTTATAGGCCTTAGAGCTCCCTGGCTGAGAATTCTAAATAACACTCCCTAAACTACAAATCCCAGATGGAACCATGGCAGTAAAACTGGAATGATTCTGCTACAGTTGTGTAGTATGAAAGGGTGCAAGATGTTGCTTACCCAGAATGCCAGGAACTGTCTAGTATGGAAAAGAAGAGCCTCTCTGCTCTGCTGCTTTGGGGCAGTAGGTCCGTGCTGGTTTTCACAGGAGCTGTCCAAGGTGCTGGCCCTAATTTTGGAATAGGTTTCTGCACCTTGGATAGCTCTGCTAAACTCCACAGTAGCTTCTGTGAAACTTAGGGCCTTTCCGGACTACACTGTTATGGTGCTATTATTCCACTTTCAACATCCTGTGGAATTCTGGGGTTTGTAGTTTACTGAGGCCAAAGAGCTCTTTGGCTGAGAATTCTAAATGCCCTTCCCTAAACTGCAAACCCCAGGATTCCATAGGGTGTTGAAAGTGGAATAATATCACTATAACATTATAGTGCGGAAATTACTGATGATTTTGTGTCACTGAACTATAGCACTAGACTCTCTGATAGAGGATTATAAATACTGCTCACCCAGCTCCCAGGATTCCACAGGGTGGAGCAATGACAGTTAAAGTGTGATTAAAGTGTCATAATTAGGTGATGTAGATACGCTCCAGGACCCGTGCAGTTGTGTAGGTTTTGTAAGCTCTCTGAGTGTGAGAGTTCCTTGGAGAGATGAAGCCCGCCGTTGAGCATTTCCCGTGAGGAATACAGAGAGCGTTGCAATCAAGTATTCATGAGGCTCATTGGTACTCATTGGAAACAATAAATCTCACATCAGTTCCCCCTCCTCCATGTCCAACAGTTTGCTTATTAGCTTCCCCTTCCTTTGTCTGGGCTTTCGAAAGACAATCATAGCTTATGTTTATGCAGAGATGTTATTACGCACGGAAATAGGTTGGTGCCTCTTGAGAATCAAAAAAGAAAGGGTTTCCTTTTTCCCCTTTGTTCTTTTGTTTCAACTTGCTTAAAAGGAAAAGGAATTCACTGTTCTTGAGCAGCCCAGGATGGTTGTGTCCTGAGATGATGATTGTAGTCAAAGCTAGAGTTTAGGAAAGCTACTGTCTTTTGCACTTGTTGTTGTGTGTCTTCAAGTCATTTCCAATTTAGGTGAACCTATCATGGGATGTTCTGGGGCTGAGAGTGTGTGATATGCCCAAGGTCAACCAATGGCTTTCCATGGCGGGATGGTGAATCAAACCCTGCTCTCCAGAATTGCAGCCCCATGCTGAAACCACTATGCCATGCTGGCTCTCATATTTTGGACTTTCACTCCCCAAAATCCAGGGACCATCCTGCATGGGGGATTCTGGGAGCTGCAGTCCAAAAATGTCCCCAGTTCTGAAGATTATCCCCCTCTTTGATATTAGTTTGGCAATACCCACTCTTTGGATGATGATTTTAGACTGTATCATCACATAACAACAGCAGGAAACCTTTTTAGTGGCTGTGCAGCAATGTGGCATAAAGTCTGACATCCCTTTGAAGAATGTTGCTATTTTAGTTTGAGAAAGCTTCCCCACTCCCATCCCTTCCCTTGGTTTTGTTTTCCCACTTTGGTTTGTTCTCAGCTAGCACTGAATTTGCAGAGATGCTTTTACAATCAGATTACTTCAAATCCATCCAGCTCTTGATGTAGCCTTAGCAAGCAATGTTTGTAATGCAGCAGCTAAAAAAGCCAATGCAATTCTGTGCTGCATCAATAGGAGTATAGTGTCTAGGTCAAGGGAAGTGATAGTATCACCCTATTATGCTTTGGTCAGCCCCATCTGGAATACTGTGTCAAGTTCTGGTCACCACAGTTCTGGAAGGATATTGACAAGTTGAAACGTGTCCAAAGGAGAGTGACCAAAATGGTAGAAAAGGATAGAAGGCTCGGAAACCGTGTTCTAGGAGGAGCAGCTTGCTGGATATGTTTAGGCTGGAGAAGAGAAAGTTAAGAGGTGACATGACAGCCATGTTTAAATATTTGAAGGGATGTCATATGGAGGATGGAGCTAGCCTGTTTTCTGCTGCTTCAGAGGCTAGGGCATGGAACAATGGCTTTAAACTTCAGGAAAAGAAATATTTGAAGGGATGTCATATGGAAGACAGGGCAAACATGCTTTTGCTTCTGTCAGGAAGAACTTCCTGACAGAAAGAGCAGTTTGACAGTAGAATACGCTACTTGGGAGTGTGGTGGAGTCTCCTTCTTAGGATGCTTTTCAACAGAGGCTGGATGGCCATCTGTCAGGAAGACTTTGATGGTGTATTCCTGCAGTTGGGAGTCTGAACTATCCCTGGATCAGGATATCAACAGCAACAATATTGTAGCTATAGGATCAAATTTCAATACGACCTTGACAGATTGGAGAGCTGGGCCAAAACTAACAAAATGAACTTCAACAACGTTTAGGCAGAAATAATGGAATGCACAAATATAGCACGCGGGACACATGGGTGGATAGCAGTACGTGTGAAAGGGATCTAGGAGTCTTGGTAGATCACAAGCTGAACATGATGCAGCAGCCAAGAAAACCAACAGGATTCTTGGTTGCATCAATAGAAGTATGGTGTCTAGATCGAGGAAGGTGATGGTACCACTGTATTCTGCATCGATTAGGCCTCATTTGGAATCCTGTGTCCAGTTCTGGGCACCTCAGTTCAAGAAGGATGTTGACAAGCTGAAATGTGCCCAGAGGAGGGCAACCAAAATGGTGAAGGGTCTGGAAGCCCTGAAGCCCTGTGAGGAGCGGCTTAGGGAGCCGGGGATGTTTAGTCTGCAGAAGAGAAGGTTAAGAGGTGACATGGTAGCCATGTTTAAATATTTGAAGGGATGTCATGTTGAGGAGGGAGCAGGCTTGTTCTCTACTGCTCCAGAGACTAGGATGAGGAGCAATGGATTCAAGCTGCAGGAAAAGAGATTCCACTTGAACCTCAGGAAGAACTTCCTGACGGTCAGAGCTGTCTGGCAGTGGAATCTGCTGCCTCAGAGTGTGGTGGAGTCTTCTTCCTTGGAGGTTTTTAAGCAGAGGCTGGATGGCCATCTGTCGGGAGTGCTTTGATGGGTGTTCCTGCATAGCAGGGGGTTGGACTGGATGGCCCCTGGGGTCTCTTCCAACTCTATGATTCTGTGATCTTGGCCATTCATGTGAAATCCAGATTGTTGTTGTTAACTGGTATCAGGTTGACCTCAACCTGTGGCAACCCTAAGGATGAGAGAACTCCAAACCACTCTTTCATCAACCACCCTGCTCAGGTCTGGCAGATTCAGGGTCATGTCTTCCTTGATCAAGTCTGTCCATCTGTAATGCAATCTTCTTCTTTTCCTGCTGTCTACCTTGCTAAGCATTATTGTCTTTTCTAGTGAGTCCTGTTTTCTCATGAGATGGCCAAAGTACAACAGCCTTCAGTTGGGGGGGATTTTGTGCTCCTGTGAGGCAAGAGGCTATGCTGACGGCAGCAGTGCTGGTGGTGGGGGTCTCCCGTGTCAGACAGGCTTTTGCTGAGAAGTCAAACTGGATGGGTCAAATAGCTACTGGGCGTCAACAGTACTGGGGGGCTGACACTGGCAGAGGGTCTCTCAGAGACACCAACAGCGGCACCATTGCTAACGCTTGTAAGCACTGTGCAGAATGTCTTACCATGAAAATCCCCTGAGGGGACAATCCAAAATGAAATCTGGATCTATGATTTCAATTAGGATCTAATTCTGTGGATATTTGCTTGAACCCTCTGGGTCCGAGGTTCTTAACCTGGGGTCTGGGGACCCCTGGGGTTTGTGGAGCCTTCACTACAGGTCTGTGAAGACCTGCTGCTGGATACCATCAGCAGCAACAGGCATGTGGCAGGATGTGTGTGGGTGCTGAAGCTGCTCCCTTGTTTGTCAATGAGGGAGCAGTTGGGGCATGCGCACGCACACCCCCGTAGCTGTATCTGTGATGAAAGGGACAAAGTGGCAAGCATGTGCACGTGCCCAAACTATGGCTCTGGAGACAAGGATTTGAATATCCGCTTGGCCGTGGAAAGCCACCGGGTGACCTCAGGCAAGTCATACTCTCTCAGCCTCAGAGAACGGCAAAGGCAACAAATCTTGCTGAGAAAATCCTTACGGTACGTTCACCTTAGGGTTGCCATAAGTCAGTTTTCAAAGGGGGGAGACACGATAGCTAGAACGAACCTTCCCCTGTCAGCAGTACTTTGTTGTTGTGTGCCTTCAAGACACTATGGCAACCCTCGGGTGAAGCTATTGCAGGATTTCTTTTGGCAAGATTTGTTGCAGAGGGGGTTTACCTTTGCTTTCCTCTGAGACAGTGGTGTAGACTCAAGTCGATTGACTTGGACTCAAGTCAGACTTAAGTTGCTTCAGTGACTCGACTCGGACTCGACTCGGCAAAAATTACACACTGACACGACTCGACTTGAGACTTGCATATTTTTAGTGACTGACTTGCTGCCCTTGGTTCAGTAACATAACACATTCATCCAGAAACCTTACAACTTACTGGTCACATGATGATCTGGCTCAAGTGCGTATCTCAGAGGGGAACAAAAGTGAGTTAGGCAATGGACTTGAGGATGAAGGATTCTTCCTTCTAAAACTTTTGAAACTTCAGTAATGGGGAATAAGAAAAATCCTCTTCCCGCTTCTGGAAAAGCCCCCAGCTTTGCAAATGGGAACCAAGAAGAATCCTGTTCCCCACTTCTGAAGCTGAGATGACAAAATCACAAAAGTAGAGGGCCGACTCTACTTAAATTGTTAAAACTGACTTTATTTGACTCTGTCCAGAAGTTCTAGAATACAGGTTGGGGTAGAAAGTTGGCTCCCAGATTTGAGCCTTCACTCGAGACTTGACTTGAAAGTATCTTGCAAGGACTTGAGCCTCGACTTGAGACTTGAGGATGGGGGACACGTGGCTGGATAGCAGTACATGTGAAAGGGATCTAGGAGTCTTCATAGACCACAAGCTGAACATGAGTCAGCAGTGTGATGTGGCAGCCAAGAAAGCCAATGCAATTCTTGACTGCATCAATAGGAGTATGGTGTCTAGATCGAGTGAGTTACTGGTACCACTCTACTCTGCTTTGGTTCGACCTCATCTTGAATCCTGTGTCCAGTTCTGGGCACCCCAATTCAAGAATAACATGGTCAAGCTGGAGCAAGTCCAGAGGAGGGTGGCCAAAATGGTGAGGGGCCTGGAAGCCATGCCCTATGAGGATAGACTTAGAGAGCTGGGTATGTTTAGTCTACAGAACAGAAGGTTAAGAGGGGACATGATAGCCATCTTTAAATATTTGAAGGGATGCCATATAGAGGAAGGAGAGGGCTTGTTTTCTGCTGCTCCAGAGACCAGGACAAGGAGCAATGGATTCAAGCTGCAGGAAAGGAGATTCCACCTGAACCTCAGGAAGAACTTCCTGACAGTCAGAGCTGTCCGACAGTGGAATAGGCTGCCTCCATGGAGTGTGGTGGAGTCTCCTTCTTTGGAGGTTTTTAAGCAGAGGCTTGATGGCCATCTGTCGGGAGTGCTTTGAGGGTGTTCCTGCACGGCAGGGGGTTGGACTGGATGGCCCCTGTGGTCTCTTCCAACTCTACATTTCTAGGATTCTAGGATTCTATAACTTGAAGGTAGAGACTTTTGACTTGAGACATGGAGTAAAAGACTTAATTACATCAGTGCTCTGAGGCTGAGAGAAAGTGACTTGCCCAAGGTCACCCAGTGTCTGAGCGGTGATTTGAATCCTAATTTCCAGAAGCCTTTAATAAATAAACAACGAATATGTGAAAATTCAAATAAATATTTTAATAATTAAATCTAAATTTTAATATTTAAATTTCGAGTTAAGTCTTGGGGGTTCCTAGCAATGAAAAGGTTAAGAACTACTGCTTTGGGTGAATTATTTTTGAATAATTGTTGTGTGCCTTCAAGTCACTTCTAACTGATGGCAACTCTCAGGTGAAGCTATTGCAGGATTTCTTTTGGTGAGATTTGTTGCCGAGCGAATTTTGAAGGGATGCCATGTAGAGGAAGGAGAGGGCTTGTTTTCTGCTGCTCCAGAGACCATGACAAGGAGCAATGGATTCAAGCTGCAGGAAAGGAGATTCCACCTGAACCTCAGGAAGAACTTCCTGACAGTCAGGGCTGTCCGGCAGTGGAATCTGCTGCCTTGGAGTGTGGTTCAGTCTCCTTCCTTGGAGGTTTTTAAGCAGAGGCTGGATGGCCATCTGTCGGGAGTGCTTTGAGGGTGTTCCTGCATGGCAGGGGGTTGGACTGAACGGCCCCTGTGGTCTCTTCCAACTCTACATTTCTATGATGCTATGAATTATGTTGAAGATTATGCTAGTGCAAGCACAGCGCAAGGGGGTATCCATTTCCTTCTTACACAACAGATTTGACTAGCTATGTCATGGTAGCTTCATATTGCAACTCCACCCCAGAACCTACCCACACACTAACTGGGAGGGAGCTGGCTTATTCTGCTTTTGAATTTCTCCTTGAGATCTTGGATACTGAATTACCAAGGATCTGAAAATGAGGGCTTTCGCTGATAAATAGAGTTGGAACATGTGCCTTTTTTTTTGAGTCTCTCTAAGAATCCTTTATGAATCTAAAAATAATTCCAAATGTGACCAGGTTGAGCGGAAAAAAAGTTTCTGAAGGTGGAAGGGAAGAACGGTAGCAGGATTGGACAGCGAGTACTGAATAAACCAGAACTGTTTGCTCAGCTCTAATTAAACTTGGAAATTTCTCTCCTGACACCAGCAAAATTTGCCACTGGAATCAATGGAAGATTTGCCGAACTCAGGACTTGGCTGGGCTGAATGGCTAAGCCATCCTCTCTCCACCCTCCCTTCCCTTCCCGCTGGTTCCTTCGCTGCAATTTGTTTAATTTGAGGCCTCTTCCAAATAGACTAAACTTGCCGGTGCATAAAGGGAGTTCATTTTGAACGTGGCTGGTGTTTGTTTGCAGGTATCTGTCTATCAGAGTGTTGAGTTATAATTGATTTTCTTTCCTTGTTCGGTAATTACTTCTGCAAGGCCTAATTTGCAGAGTCGAAAGCAACAGAGGGGAACTGGGTTATTCATAATGCATTTAGGCATTGTTTAGCCTGAGCTCTTTGCTTGCTTTTCTTCTCGCACAGAAGGCTAAAAACTGTAAACTTCACTCATGGGGGTTTGCTGGAGGAATAATACGGCTGCTTCTGATGTAGAAATTGGACAGCTGGAGGAGCTCCGGTGATTATTACAACCAGGAGCAAGAAGAAGGTGAATTTTTCATTGAACTTTAGAATTTTAGAGCCATCCAAGGAGCTTGTCCTTGGATAACTCCTTTAAAGTTCAGACTGAAACCCAGAGCAGATGCAACAGCCCATTCATAGGAGTGTCACTTGTTGCCACAACTGCCTTTTCTAGACATTCACAGTGACTAGTCATAGAATCATAGAATCATAGAAATGTAGAGTTGGAAGAGACCCAGGGGCCATCCAGTCCAACCCCCTGCCATGCAGGAACACCCTCAAAGCACTCCCGACAGATGGCCATCAAGCCTCTGCTTAAAAACCTCCAAAGAAGGAGACTCCACCACATTCCATGGAGGCAGCATATTCCACTGTCAGACAGCCCTGACTGTCAGGAAGTTCTTCCTGAGGTTCAGGTGGAATCTCCTTTCCTGCAGCTTGAATCCATTGCTCCTTGTCCTGGTCTCTGGAGCAGCAGAAAACAAGCCCTCTTCTTCCTCTACATGGCATCCCTTCAAATAGTTAAACATGGCTATCATGACCCCTCTTAACCTTCTCTTCTGCAGACTAAACATACCCAGCAATCTAAGGCCCTTTTCGCATGGGCTTTCTGTCGCGCGAGAGCCCCGTGAGCCTCGCGGGAGTGGGAGCGTCGCTCTGCACGACGCACTCCCACTTCTGCCGCGCTCACGGGGCTGCAGCAGCGCAATCGCGGGTTTTTTGATTTTCGCCTCGAAGCGAAAATCACCCGCGCTTGTGCAACGCTCCTAGCGCCCGCACGCACTTACCTCCTGTGCGGAGCGCCGGGGAGGCGGCCGGGTCGCGCTTCCTTCCCTCCGCCCCTGCCGAAGGAAGGGGCGGGGCGGGGCGCTAGCACGATGGACACGACAGCCTCCTGCTTCGCGAGGGGGGCGGACGCGTGAGCCGCCACCTCCTCCGGGAGGCTGCCGCTTCCCGCTCGTTCCTTCGCCTGCGGAAGGAAGGAGGGGGAAGCGGCAGCCTCCCGGAGAAGGCTTCTCACGCGAGCCGCCCTCCCCCGCTCGCACGAGAAGCCTCAATGCGAAAAGGGCCTAAGTCTATCCTCATAGGGCATGGCTTCCAGGCCCCTCACCATTTTGGTCACCCTCCTCTGGACTTGCTCCAGCTTGTCAATATCCTTCTTGAATTGGGGTGCCCAGAACTGGACACAGTATTCAAGATGGGGTCTAACCAAAGCAGAGTAGAGTGGTACCAGTACCTCCCTCGATCTAGACACCATACTCCTATTGATGCAGCCGAGAATTGCATTGGCTTTCTTGGCTGCCGCATCACACTGCTGACTCTTGTCCAGCTTGTGGTCTATGAAGACTCCTAGATCCCTTTCACATGTACTGCTATCCAGCCATGTGTCCCCCATTCTATGTTTCTGTATTCCATTTTTTCTACCTAAATGTAGGACCTTACACTTCTCTCTGTTGAAATTCGTTTTATTAGCCTTGGCCCAGCTCTCCAATCTATCCAGGTCATTTTGAATTTTGATCCTGTCCTCTGGCGTATTAGCAACCCCTCCCAATTTGGTGTCATCTGCAAATTTGATGAGCATGCGCTCTATTCCTTCATCCAAGTTGTTGATAAAAATATTGAACAGCACTGGGCCCAGGACAGAACCCTAATAACAAAATACAATTTAAAAAAAAACTGTTAAAAACTCTTAGCATCACAGTGGAGCAAGCCACAGATAAAATCAAGAGGTAACAATTAAGGATGCCAGTTGTTAAAGTTAAAAATAGCCCAATAACTTCATTCCGTTGCCTCATTTAGGGAGACAGTAGACCTATCAGTGAAATGCTCAGTGGTGTAGAGATAATATTTTGAAGTGGAGGCAGTTATATGATATTCCCCAGGTAAGCCTCATGCCCTATAAAGTCCAAAACAGCAAGCAATTTTACTGATTGGTGTTAACAAAGCATTTCATGTTAGCAAATCATTCAGCTCCACTGAGCAGGTGTTTTGCAAAGCTAACAGGTCTTAACTGCTAATTCAAGACCATGCTACCCAAAAGTGTTTGGTGTAGAAACAGGATAGTTGAGGGGGAAAAGAATAGTGCTGGAAAAGTTCATCTCCCACCCCTGGCTCTCTATAGTGAGAATTGCAGCTAAGCTGAGAAGGAACAGAGAAACCTATGGAAGAATTGCAGATGACATCGCTGTCCTTGCTGTTCCGGAAGTCCTGGTACTTTAAACCTGTGAACCCGGCTCCACTGAAACTATACATGTCTGTAGTATACAGATGTAAGCCCCATGGAGTTTAATGGAGGAATAATCCAGCTGGATTGACTGGTCCACCAATCTCATCCTGTGCAGTGAGAAGCTTGAAAAGCCAAGGAAGAGCCAGCCAACCACAGCTCCTGGAATGCTCTGGAGGGAGGACCTGTGGGTAAAAAGGGATAACCTAGGACAGAGCTTTCCAAACTTTTCATGTTGGTGACACACTTTTTAGACATGCGTCATTTCTCAATACAATAATTCTGTAAGTAATTCAGTAAGTGGAGGCAGCTCCTCTATCCAGGACCATTTCCGCACGAGGTTGTTATAGTGCTATTATTCCACTTGCAACATCCTATGGAATCCTGGGGTTTGCAGTTTAGGGAGGGGCCGTCTGGCCCCTCCTGAAACTGCAAACCCCAGGATTACATAGGATGTTGAAAGTGGAACCATAGTGCTATAACAGCCTTGTGTAGAAATGACTTATGTCTGGCCCACCACTGCCAGTGCCCTCACTGGAGTCTTCCTTGACCGTGCCGGGGTCTCCCTTGGGTCAGGTCAGTGGCAGCAGAGGCAACCCCTTCACCCGGGTCTGACCCTTCGTGGTGGCAGGAGAGGCAGCCCTTCCGTCCATTACATTTGTGTGACACACCTACATGCTGCAGTTGATACACCTACTGTTACCACGGTTCTGTCATGCCTGGTGATAGCACCAGATATCTCTTGATATCAAACTTATCTGGCCTTCACTTGACCTTTCTCTGCCACCCTGCTCCACGTGTTTGCAAAGGCCACCGGACAAGCATGTAAACAGGTGCGGCTGTTAATGGTGGGACATTCCAAACCCCATTTAGGCAGGCAGATTAATGCCTCTCCGTTGCTTCAGGGACCATTTCTTGCAGACACACCTTGTTTAAGCGCAACTTTACACAAAGATGCTTGGTCAAGAGTGGCACTTTCTTTATGCTGAGCCATTTGTATACTGGCTATACTATTGTCATCCAGCGCTAAGCTCATCATGTAAAACCTGACCTTTTCCAACACTTTTGTCCCGCTCCAAATTTCCTTTGTTCTCACCGAGCATGGCATGGCCTGTAGGCACAATCCACCCTATAAACCCCCCTCCCGCCCCGAATCCGAGTCCTCCTAATTGTGTAGCACTCCGGACTGCTATCCTGCCTTGCTGTCAGTTTGTCCAGCGAGTCGCCCCCTCTGGAAACCGCACTGAGCGTTCTTCCCTGCCACCTCCACTTCTCTCCAGGACTACGAGAAAAGGTGTCGTATCACCCATTTCCCCCGAAAAACTCTCATTTCCAATTTCTAGTTAGATGTGTGTTTGTGGTGTCTTTTCTGTTGTTTGTCCTTTAATAAAGCTATTATTATTTTTATCCTTTAAAAACTGTCTGACTGCTCTTCTGACCTGATGCTGTAGACATAGGGTAAAAGATCCCAGCTAAAGTTACCCTGCCTCTCGCTAGCTTAAGAGAGTGCTCAAGTCTAATTTCCCCCATCTTGTGTTTTTGCTTGGTTATTTGGGCGTCCCTCCCGGGACCCCCACAATACAGGGTAACACTACGTGTTGCAACACAGAGTTTGGAAAGCTTGTCTGTAAAATAGTTAGATGGAACCAGTCGGAAACAGAGAGAGGGCCAGTTGAATCAGAGGAAGAGTCAGGCCCTTTTCGCACGGGCTTTCTGTCGCGCGACAGCCCCCTGAGCCTCGCGGGAGTGGGAGCGTCGCTCTGCACAACGCACTCCCACGTCCGCCACTCTCACGGGGCTGATGCTGCACGATTGCGGGTTTTTTGATTTTCGCCTCAAAGCGAAAATCACCCGCGCTCGCACAGCGCTCCCGGCGCCCACACGCACTTACCTCCTGTGCGGAGCGTCGGGGAGGCGGCCAGGTTGCGCTTCCTTCCCTCCGCCCCTGCTAGCACGACGGATGCGACAGCCTCCTGCTTCGCGAGGGGGGCGGACGCAGCAACCTCCTGCTTCATGAGTGGGGGGCGGACGCGGCAGCCTCCTGCTTCGTGAGGGGGGCGGACGCGCGAGCCGCAGCCGCCTCCAGGAGGCTGCCGCTTCCCCGCTCGTTTCTTCGCCTGCGGAAGGAAGGAGGGGGAAACGGCAGCCTCCCGGAGAAGGCTTCTTGCGCAAGCCGCCCTCCCCCACTTGCGCTAGAAGCCTCAATGTGAAAAGGGCCTCAGTTAGGAAAAGAGGAATGGATAAGATCGGAATCTCGTTTGGAGAGCTGAGGATGTGGGGAGACTTCAGGGAAAAATACTTTGTCTGAAACTGAGGGGTGTTGTACACTGTGGGAGGGATCAACTTAAAGCTCAATGTTTATTTCGTTATACAGGTATACTTTTGTTAATAAAGTAGGTGTTTTCTTGCATATTACTTAACCTAAAATTTGGTACCAGAGCCAGAAATAAGGTGGAAAGAAGAACAGAGATAGGTTTCTATACCACAAAGAGAACAGCTGAACGTCTTTGAGTAAACGTTGGGCCTTTCTACACTAGATAACTTTTGCATGATGATTCCACTTTAACCGCCATTCTTCTATTCTATGGAATCATGGATTTTGCAGTTTAAAGAGGGATATTTAGCAGTCTCAGTCAGAGAGCTCTAGTACCTCCTGAGACTACAAACCCTAGGATTTCACAGGAGGCAGCCATGGTAGTTTAAGTGGAATCATAGTGCAATAATTGTGTAGTGCAGAAAAGTCTCTTTTTTTCACAAAACTAACTGTGCACTGGTGAAACAGGTGAACAGTCTGGTCAGATAAGCGTTCCATAAGCAAGCAAAAACATTTGGAATCTCCTAAGACCACTTGAAGACTTCTTACAAGATACTCTAGGCCAGTGGTTCTCAACCTTCCTAATGCCGCGACCCTTTAATACAGTTCCTCATGTTGTGGTGACCTCCAACCATAAAATTATTTATTTATTATTTACAATGCCTCCCCCCCCCCCGGCAAAGGCCGCCTCGCTGGCCAGGAACGGGGACGGGGGCCAGGGAGGGAAAGAGGAACCGTGTGTCTGCCCCGGGAAAAACTCGAAGAACCTCCCCGGGCTCTGCTTCTGCTTCGCTCTTGTTTCCTCTTGGGGGGGCAGTGTGGGAAAAGTTTCCAGAGTGTTGACCCTGGTGGTGGTGGGGGAAAGAATCCCAGCGCCTTTGTCTTTTGTGCCAGGCGCAGCTTGCCCCCCCCCGGAAAAGCGCTGCCTTGCGACTCCTCGGCCCTTCTGCAGCACCTCCCTCCGTGGCGAGTGGGGCAGGGGCCGTGGTGAGGAGGGGGCCTGCCCCCCATGCTGCCGCCACCCCCCCAAGCTGGCCCATCAGACGGGAGGTTTTCCCAGTAGTGGAGAAGGGGAGTGATTTCAGTCCCTTCTGAAAAGGGGGCAGGAGGATGTGAGCGCGTGGCTCACGCTTGCGCACCACCACTCCTGCTGTGGCGACGCTGTGGCTGCATGCGCTCCCGCCAAAAGGGGCAGGAGGACACGAGCACATGGCTCGCGCTTGCACACCACCCCCGAGGAGGGAATGGAGCCTAAGACCATCGGAAATACGTATTTTCCAATCGTCTTAGGCGACCCCTGTGACAGGGTCATTCGATCCCCAAAGGGGTCGCAACCCACAGGTTGAGAACCGCTGCTCTAGGCCTTTTACTCTGAGCAGCCTCTACTTTTCTTATCATTTCCATTTTAGTGCCCCAAAGTGTAAATCTATATTTAAAAAGAAACACGCTGGGAGTAGCTGGTGAGGCAGACTTATCTGCTATCCTCTTTTCTCTGTTTTGTTGTTCTTGCATAAGGGTACACATAGCTCCAGTTGTGTAGGCATGCACACATAGCTACAGAAGAATCAACTAGAACAGAGTCCCAGCTCAAGCTTTATTGCCTTGTGTCGTGTCTGTCATTTCTCCTAGACATGTAGAGATCTGAGTAGCTGCGTAGAAATGCTGAGAATAAAAAGGAACGGCGGGGATGCAATTGAGAATTAGTGTAGACTGGTGTGTGTTAGAGGCCAAATGGTCAGGATTGTTCATTGGCTGGGGCAATAAATAACAATTGGCCAGCTTAGGTAAATAATGTTTGGTTTTGTGCTTAGATGATAACAATCAGAGGGTGATTTGCGTGGATTAGGCTGGGGAACGCAATGGAAGAGCTGAGAATTATAATACCAAAAGCCGGGGAAGAATTTCTAAAGGTCAAAGTGGCTATAAACAGGAGTTGCCTTAACAAAGAAAAAAACCCATTTGGCAATAATTGGAAAGGTAGTGTAAACCTGCAAGAACCACCAATGAGCGTCAGCAAGAGATGCTGATGGGTTAATGTATTTTGCTATATAATATAACCCCTGGAGCATGGTTTTAACTCCAGCAGCGTTTGTGTTACTGACCTACTGTGTTTCCAATAAACAACATGAGAATCATTTGTGTGTTTTCTTGAGCAACACAAAGTAGCAGTACTTGACAACTTGTTTACTGAGGACACCCTGTTGCAATCCTGTACCAAAAGCCTGTGTTTTCTCCATCCCTCCTTCACCATCCTCCCAGTGCTGATGCTGCTAAAAAAGCTTCCAGCTAGACAGAGGACAAAGTGGAAGGGACGAATGAGGGTTGTAAAAAGACTTCATGTTAGAGACTTTGTTAACTGAGCTATGCCGGTACAATAAAGCTGTACTTTTTAAAATTTTATTTTCAACATCTCTGTCTCAATGTTTTGAATAACAAGGAGGACTGGTCACTCTTTACTGATGAACCCACTGGTCAGCACAGCCACTTGTCTATGAGTGGTTGCCTAAAGGCCCAGCTGTCAGATGCTTGGCAAGGTAGAGGGCAGTAGGAAAAGAGGAAGACCATGGCCATTTCCGCACTAGCCTGTTATAGCGCGATGATTCCACTTGCAGCATCCTCTGGAATCCTGGGGTTTGCAGTTTCGGGAGGGGCCAGCCGGCCCCTCCCGAAACTGCAGACCCCAGGATTCCAGAGGATGTTGCAAGTGGAATCATCGCACTATAACAGGCTAGTGCGGAAATGGCCCATGTTAGAGGTGGATAGATTCACCTTAGGTTTGCAAGACCTAAGCAGGACTGTTGATGTCTGGGTGACTTCGAGGTCTCTCCTTCGTGGGGTTGCCAGAGCTCGTGGTGGACTTGATGGCCGTTAAAAACAACAAATATTTTGAAAGGGAATGGAAAGGAGTATTGGACTGGGTAAAGACACAGAGTTATAAGATGCAGAGATATGGAAACAAGATCAAGGGTAATTGTTTTTCTTGATAATAGAAATGTAATTGCTCTTCTTTTGTGTAAACGGAAATAATGTAGGTTCAACTGGAGAAATATAAGCGGAAGTAGGGGAGGTGGGATACATTCAAAGAAGAGGTAACCCACGTGTTCCTTTTTTATTTGGTAACTAAACTTTAATAAAAACATGATAAAATAATAATAATAATAATAATAATAATAATAATAATAATAATAATACAAAAACAACAAATAATGTCTCCTCTTGAGTTTTCTCTTATACCAGTCTTTCCTAACCTGCGGTCCGGGGACCCCTGGAGGTCCACAGAGCCTTCTTAGGGGGTCCGTGAAGTCCTGCTGCTGGACACCAACGTCAGCAGCAACAGAAACATAGCAGCAGAGGGAGTAGTGGGTGCAGAAGCTGCTCCCTCATTTGCAGACAAGGGAGCAGTTTGGGCACATGTGCACATACGCCCACTACCGCTTCCCTGACGAAAGGGACACGACAGCAGGCGTGTGCGCATGCCCAGGCTCTGTCTGTGGAGACCAGGGTTTGAATCCCCACTTGGTCATGGAAACCCAAAGGGTGACCTCAGGCAAGTCACATTCTCTCGGCGTCAGAGAAGGGCAAAGGCAACAAGAAAGCCCCATGATAGGGTTGCCATAAGTTGTTTTTCAAAGGGGACAGCCATGGTGGCTAAAAAGAACCTGCTCCTGTGAGCAGTGCTTTGTTGTTGTGAACCTTCAAGTCACTTCTGACTTATAGCAATGCTAAGCTGAAGCTATCACAGGGTTCTTTTTTTAGAAAAGATTTGTTCAGAGGGGGTTTGCCTTTGCCTTCCTCTGAGGCTGAGAGAATGTGACTCGCCCAAGGTCACTCCGTGTCTGAGCGGAGATTTGAATCCTAAGCCATTTCCGCACTAGACTGTTATAGCACTATGATTCCACTTTCAGCATCCTATGGAATCCTGGGATTTGCAGTTTCGGGAGGGGCCGATGGGCCCCTCCCGAAACTGCAAATCCCAGGATTCCATAGGATGTTGAAAGTGGAATCATAGCGCTATAACACTCTAGTGCGGAAATGGCCGTAGTCTCCAGAAGCCTTTAATAAATAAATATTTGAATTATATTTAATATTCAAGTGTTCAACATTTGAATATGTAAATCTAAATTTAAATATTTAAGTCTTGAATTAAGTCTGGAGAGTCCCTAGCAAAAAATTACATTTGCAGGGGGTCCCCAGTACAGAGAAGGCTAAGAGCCACTGCCTTATACAGTTTAAAAATAACCCTCAACCTTTTCTCCTAAGAGGAACTCTGGGTTCCATGTTGCCACGCAAAAGTGTGTACTGATTCACAACTTGTGGTTTTGCAGTCAACACACACACACAAACCCCCAACATTGTTGGGATTTATGGGCCAGGACAGGCAAGGATTAGCATGGAGGTTTGGAGGAGATATAAGATGAGGAAGAGAGGTAGTTAATATAGCTGAGTTGTTTGTTATTATGTGCTGTCGAGTCAGTTCTAATTTATGGCTGCCCTCTGAATCAGAGATCTCCGGCAGACTCATTTATTAACAGCTCTGCTCAGATTTTGTGAACTCAGAGCTGTGGGTTCCTTGATTAAAGTCTGTCCACCAGTTAATACGGTCTTCCTCTTTTCTGGCTTGCTTGCTTGCTTGCTTGTTTATTTATTTATTGCATTTATATGCTGTGATTGTGGTGGTGTGAGAGCCAAGGCAGCTCACAAATAATCAGATGAAATTAGCTGAAAACATAACAATAAAAATAAAATACAATGGAAAGATTAGAATTACTACTCTATTCTGCGTTGGTCAGACCTCCTCTGGAATACTGTGTCCAGTTCTGGGCACCTCATTTCAAGAGGGATATTGACAACCTGGAGCGTGTCCAGAGGAGGGTGGCAAAAATGGTGAAGTATCTGGAAGCCATGAAGCCCTATGAGAAGCGGCTTAGGGAGCTGGGGTATGCAGAAGAGAAGTCTGCAGAAGAGAAGGTTAAGAGGGGACCTGATAGCCATGTTTAAATGTTTGAAGGGATGTCATGTTGAAGATGGAGCAAGCTTGTTTTCTGCTGCTCCAGAGACTAGGACGAGGAGCAATGGATTCAAGCTGCAGGAAAAGAGATTCCACCTGAACCTTAGGAAGAATTTCCTGACAATCAGAGCTGTCTGACAGTGGAATCTGCTGCCTGGGAGTGTGGTGGATTCTCCTTCCTTGGAGGTTTTTAAGCTGAGACTGGATGGCTATCTGTTGGGAGTGCTTTGATGGGTGTTCCTGCATGGCAGGGGGTTGGACTGGATGGCCCCTGGGGTCTCTTCCAACTCTATGATTCTATGATTCTATGAATGAAGCAATATAAAATCATTAAAAAAAAGCATACGAGAGTGAAAAACTTGTGTAAGAAGGCTTTGTGCAAGGAATTACGCCTTAAAGCCTGCATGAACAGGAAGGTCTTGACCTGCCGGGAAATGGAGGCCTTTTCCGCACTACACTCTTATAGTGTGATGATTCCACTTTCAACATCCTATGGAATCCTGGGGTTTGCAGTTTAGGGAGGGGCCGGCCAGTGGAATCTTCGCACTATAAGAGTGTAGTGCGGAAAATGCAGAGAGGTACCTAGCCACTTTGACTAGAGTTATATTTTTCTCCAATGAGTCCTGTCATCTCATGATGTGTCCAAAGCATGACAGCCTCAGCTTAGTACTTTTGGCTTCTAGGGAGAGTTCAGGCTTAATTTGCTCTTGGACTTGTTTGCCTGTCTCTTTGGCAACCCTATGGATGAGAGACCTCCATCATCCTATCATACCCTTGCAGATTCAAGGGTGTGCCTTCCTTGGTTGAGTCTATCCACCTGCAATGCAGTCTTTCTCTTTTCCTACTGCCTTCCACCTTACCAAACATGATTGCAGTTTGGGGAGGGGCTGGCTGGCCCCTCCCGTAACTGCAAACCCCAGGATTCCACAGGATGTTGCAAGTGGAATCATAGCGCTATAATAGTCTAGTGTGGAAATGGTCTTAGACTCATGGCACCTTAAACCTTGTGGCATATTACTATAAACTCTGTGGCTCTTTTCTGAAATGTCACACACAAGGATGCTGAGAATAATCAAGGGGGAAGGGTTACTGACCGTATAGCCATTTTTGGAAAGGTAGCCATGTTAGTCTTTTCCAGTGTAGAAAAAGAAAAGGGGAGTGTTGAAGGTTTAAGGTTTATTTTACCATGTTACAATCCACTTCTTCAGAGGCACCGATGGAGTATTTGAGACATGCATGCGCTGCGTCATTGTCGTACGGGTGGGATCAGAGGGAAGTGGGATACGGAAAATGACAATTGCATTATTTAACACTGGTTATAATCCTTCAAAGAGCGGGTTTACCATAAACATTTTGGCATCTGTAAACTAACACATGATGCCTAGGCTGTTAATTGCCTTTTTCTTTCTCTTCTTCTTTAAAAACAAAACAAAAAGAGATCTGTTTTTCAACAGAATAAATCTGGAAGAAGAATATATTGCCTTAATACTTCAGAGGCAATTAGCAGCCTAGCAGGCTCTGTGTCTGATTGACGGATTCCAAGATTTTTTTTTGCCAACTAGCCCTTTGAAGGTATGTGACTAGTGTTAATAGTACATAGTTTTGCGTTTCTGGATCCCAGACAGATGCCACCCGTGCAACCTGCAAGCATGGTTAGCAGTGATGTATTTGAGTCTTTTCCTCCAAGTTTCAAGTCTCTCAAGTCTCTACTTCCAAGTCCAAAGCTGAGTCTCAAGTCCTTGCAAGATACTTTCAAGTCAAATGACCAGTCTAGGGGCCAGTTTCTGAAGTGAGGAATAGGCTCCTTCTTATACCCATTTATAATTGAAGCTTCAAAAGCATTAGAAGGAAGGATCTGGGGGGTGAGTCTTGCCTTCTGCTGTTAGGAAAAGTTTTAGAAGGCTCCTCTGATACGCAGCGGGGACAGGCTGCTGAGCAGACCTCAACCTCGCCTTGAGCTCATTGCCTAACACATTTGTTGTTCTCCTCTGACTTTTTTTTCCGCACGTTACCTGTTTGCGCTGCTGGGGGGGGGGCGTCTCGCGTGAAAAGCCTCAGCAGGAACGCTGCCGCTTCCCTGCTCCTTGAGTTCTGCAGCGCTTCCTGGTTGTGCGAGCGTTGTGCGAGCACCGCGCCCCTTCCTACCGCAGCGCAACCTGGGAATTGTAGGCTAGTGCTGCGGCAGGAAGTGCGACCGGCCCAGCATGAACAGGAAGGTCTTGACCTGCCGGGAAATGGAGGCCTTTTCCGCACTACACTCTTATAGTGTGATGATTCCACTTTCAACATCCTATGGAATCCTGGGGTTTGCAGTTTAGGGAGGGGCCGGCCAGTGGAATCTTTGCACTATAAGAGCGGAGAGCAGAGAGGTACCAGCCTAGCCACTTTGACTAGAGTTATATTTTTCTCCAATGAGTCCTGTCATCTCATGATATGTCCAAAGTATGACAGCCTCAGCTTAGTCCTTTTGGCTTCTAGGGAGAGTTCAGGCTTAGTTTGCTCTTGGACTTGTTTGCTTGTCTCTTTGGCAACCCTATGGATGAGAGACCTTCATCATCCTATCATACCTTTGCAGATTCAAGGATGTGCCTTCCTTGGTTGAGTCTATCCAACCTATATCAATATCAATATCAATACGGACTGACACTCCCATTCACGCGACACTCAAGGGTCCTCTCACAACAGAAACTGTGTGCGAAAAGGGCCTGAGAAAAGCCCAAGCTTTGAGCCTAAGACAGATCGTAACCTGACCAACAGGCAGAAGGAGATGGAAGCTTTGTTCAAAGTTTTAAGGTTTCTGGATGAACATGTTACGTTACTGAACCAAGAGCAGCAAGTCAGTCACTAAAAATATACAAGTCTGTGTGTGTAATTTATTGCCAAGTTCAAGTTAAATCCAAGTTGGGTCACTGAGGCAACTTAAGTCCGAAGCAATTGACTCAAGCCTACATCACTGATGGTTATTGCCCAGTAAAATAGATCCATGGATCAACTGTGGAAGGGTGAGCCCACTTAGCAATAGCAGTTACATTTCTATACCGCTTATCAGTGCAAAGCACTCCCTAAGCAGTTGACAAGGTGTTTTTAGCAAATTGGCCCCAACAAGTTGGGTACTCATTTTACTGACCTACAGAAAGATGGAAGGCTGAGTCAAGCTGGAGCCCGGCAAGATTGAACTCACAACCTTGTGACTGCAGTACCGGCATTTAACCACTTTGCCACCAGGGCTCCTGTAAGCAAATCTAATGGATTAAATAGTTCTTTATGCTAATTGGGACTAACAAAAGAATCTAGGCCCATGTCACAGTGCCTCCATACCTGAGGCTTGTATTTATTTATCTATCTATCTATTTATTTATTTATATATTTTTAATTATTTATTTGTATCCCGCCTCTCCATATGGATCGAGGCGGCGAACAACTTACAAATAGCATGTATTTTGAAGCATTTTTATACATGCCCCCAACAAGCTGGGTACTCATTTTACCGACCTGCGAAAGGATGGAAGGCTGAGTCAACCTTGGAGCCCGGCAGGATCGAACTCACAACCTTGTGGCTTGCAGTACTGGCATTTAACCACTGCGCCACCAGGGCTCCCTATATATTGTACACAGTCATGCATCTGACGAAATAAATTATACAATTCATGAAAGCTCGTGATAAAACAAATCTTCCAATTTTAAATGACTTGATCACAATGGCTCTATGGTCATTCCCTCCCTATTTACATGTTTAACTTTTGCAGGTTGGATTATTTGTGGATTGTTTGCTATTGTCTCCACTGCTGCTCTGTAACATTTCATTTTTAACAGGGATTTATAAGTCTTGCCTTGTGTTTTCAATCTCTCTGCATGCCTGGCGAGACTGAGAGGAACCACAAGAGACTGTGCACGTGAGACAAAGCTCTTCTCTCAAGAAGTTCCTTCTAACGTTCAGTTTAAATCTCCCCTCCCACCCCATATCTTCAAACTGTTATCCTACTCTCTGGGACAGCGGAGAACAAACCCACACCCTCCTCTTTGTGAAAGCCCTTGATGTGTTTAAGGCAAGTGGTCATGTCACCCCTCTTCTCTTCATCCAGAAGCTGGAAAAATTACATTTTAAACAGAGCATCTCAAAATCCCGCAGTCAGCGCAGCCATTGAGGGATTCTGGGAGTTACAGTCCAAAAAATAACTTTCCTGAGCTTTGTGCTGCTCCTTAATGTAAAACTTCTCAAGGGAAGGACTTTGTTGATATCATCACCAACATCATCCTCATCTTTATTTGTACCCTGCTTTTTTCCTGGGTTGGGACTCAAAGCAGTTTACAGATTAGAAAAGACACAGTTTAAAAAGTCATAAAAGACAAAAGTTAAAACATAATTAAACAGTTGAAAGGATTAAAACAATGGTGAAATACATAATTAAAACTGAATTATTAATCAAAATACGATACCCAGCACATTTCTGTTGGATTGGCCGCATGTAATCATACATTGAATGCCTGTCTAAATAAAAACGTCATACGATAACCGTTGATTTAGCAAAGATGGGTACTAAGCTATAAAATAACTTGGGTAGTGATGGAGGGAATGGATGGTCAGTATGTTTTATGAACTCTGTCCTCTATTATCTTGACTACTGACTAGGACAGAAAAAGTAGGAATCATCTTGCCACATCCGTGCATTGCTTAGCTGTGCTCACTATATGATTAAATGTGTTGTTCTTGCTGTATGCCTTCCAACCATATCTGACTTATGGAGAGCCTGCGGTGAATCTATCAGGGGGCAGAATTTGTATAGGTGGGGTTTGCCCTTGCATCCCTCTGAGACTGAGACAGTGTGATGTGTTCAAGGTCACTGAGTGGGCTGAGCAGGGATCTCTTAGCGTCCTAATCCAACACTCAAACCACGACATGGCAGTGGATCTCTGATTAAAAGGGCAGGGAACCTTTATTCACTTTATCTCCCTCCACCCTTGTTTTTTTTGTGTGTGTTTCTGAAGTGCTCTTATTGCTTCAATCAATTTTAAATTTGTGATACTGATGATCCCAACAGAAGCTGCAGCCTCGTCACATGCCTCAGGAAGCTAAAAATACCGTACTCTCGGTGGAGCTTCCTTATTTCATGCTCCGAAGCCCCAGAAGTATTTGTCTGAAGGGTGAAAAAAAATCGTATTATGAAGTTAGCGCTTAATGCTATTCAGACACACTTCACGAATAATTTACCATGGGTAGGGGAAGAATAGAGTATCAACTGGAAATAGTCCACTCCTGCAGTGAATGGTAACATTCATCTTCATTCCTGTACTAGTAAATACAGCTTGTATGCTTCAGATATGCAGATGTTCCCAGCTGCCTCCGGCAATCTTTTTCCTATCCTCTGCCATGGTCTATTAGGAATGGTGGCTGGTGACATCCATGTCAGTGTGATGGTGAATTTACTCTGGGTTTTACCCTGAGTTGCAGAGGTGCTATCCACAGTGCTAAAACCTAATCGGGGAGTAGGTTTCACCACTTTCAACAGGTCTTTGAAAGTTCAAGGCAGAGGTAGCCGCCACAAATAGCCACTGATTAAAAAGCATGGGGATATCTCAACCACATGTGACTCATACCAGATCTGGAGGAGCATCTCTGGATCTGGGGGCAGTTTCATGTGTGAAAAGGATCTAGGAATCTTAATAGACCACAAGCTGAACATGAGTCAGTAGTGTGATGCGGCAGCCAAGAAAGCCAATGCAATTCTCAGCTGCATCAATAGGAGTATGGTGTCTAGATCAAGGGAGCTACTGGTACCACTCTACTCTGCTTTGGTTAGACCTCATCTTGAATACTGTGTCCAGTTTTGGGAACCCCAATTCAAGAAGGACATGGTCAAGCTTGAGCAAGTCCAGAGGAGGGCGACCAAAATTGTGAGAGGCCTGGAAGCCATGGAGCCCTATGAGGATAGACTTAGAGAGCTGGGGATGTTTAGTCAGCAGAAGAAAAGGTTCAGAGGGGACATGATAGCCATGTTTAAATATTTGAAGGGATGCCATGTAGAGGAAGGAGAGGGCTTGTTTTCTGCTGCTCCAGAGACCAGGACAAGGAGCAATGGATTCAAGCTGCAGGAAAGGAGATTCCACCTGAACCTCAGGAAGAACTTCCTGATAGTCAGGGCTGTCCGGCAGTGGAATATGCTGCCTTGGAGTGTAGTGCAGTCTCCTTCCTTGGAGGCTTTTAAGCAGAGGCTAGATGTCCATCTGTCGGGAGTGCTTTGAGGGTGTTCCTGCATGGCAGGGGGTTGGACTGGATGGCCCCTGGGGTCTCTTCCAACTCTACATTTCTATGATTCTATGATTCACATTTGGAGGACTTTGGTAAAAGTGGCCTTGTGTGAGTCCCAGTGGCAGCTAGTTTTTTAGTTCAATTGTTAAAGGAGTTCTAATGCTTCAATTCTGAGTTTGTCCAAATGCTATCCAGAGTGCTGAACTCATTCTCCAAAATAGGTTTACCACCATGGATAGCTCCTTAAAACCTCGATTGGATTTATCATCTCACTGACAAGGGAGCCACCACTGGTGAGTCCTCTCCTATAGGGGTAGTCCTTAGTTTTGGCAAAGTTATTTTTGGCAAAGTCAGGCAGCTTATGCTAGAGGGACATGGAACAGAGCTGAGATACTGGAGTCCAGAATCCTATTGGTAGTCATAACTACAGTAGATCTCTTGAATCAATGAGATTTACATAAATGTTGACTTATCATTGAATGACTTACTCTATGTTTCTGTTCTGGCTGGAATAACTCATAGGGTTCAGAGCTGTATGTGCCATAAGACTTGTCCCTATGCTCCCTTACTCATATTGATGTCCTTAAGTAAAATGGAGGAAACAGCTTCTTCTATTGAGTTTGTAGTCAATATCTAGGCTGGTCAGCTGTGAACATGGAATGGAAGGTGGAAGGTGGTCAGCTCTGAACTTACAGCTGATACAAAGGATCTGTTCAGCTGTGGACTCTTATCTCAGGCAGTTAAATGTCTCATTTTCCTGTCTGCACAGGTCCCTGACCACAGCCTGATCTAGTGGTGACAGTGGGCAGAAATGAGACATCTTTATGTCTTGTCTCCAGCTGAACATAAGTGTGATGCAGCAGCCAAGAAAGCCAATGCCATTCTTGGTTGCATCAATAGGAGTGTGGTCTCTAGATCAAGGGAGGTAATAGTACCACTCTATTCTGCTTTGGTTAAGTCTCATCTGGAATAGTGTGTCCAGTTCTGGGCACCTCATTTCAAGAAGGATATTGACAAGCTGGAACGTGTCCAGAGGAGGGCAACCAAAGTGGTGAAGGGTCTGGAAGCTGTGAAGCCTTATGAAGAGCAGCTTAGAGGGCTGGGTATGTTTAGTCTGCAGAAGAGAAGGTTAAGAGGGGACATGATAGCCATGTTTAAATAATTGAAGGGATGCCACATAGAGGAAGGAGTGGGCTTGTTTTCCACTGCTCCAGAGACTAGGACAAGGAGCAATGGATTCAAGCTGCAGGAAAGGAGATTCCAGTTGAATCTCAGAAAGAACTTCCTGATGCTCAGAGCTGTCTGGCAGTGGAATATGTTGCCTTGGAGTGTGTTGGAGTCTCCTTTATTTGGAAATTTTTAAACGGAGGCTGGATGACTATCTGTTGGGAGTGTTTTGATGGGGGTTCCTGCATGGCGGAATGGGATTGGACTGGATGGCCCCTGGGGTCTCTTCCAGCTCTATGATTCTATAATTTCATAGAATCATAGAACTGTGAAGCTCTACAAGGGCCATTGAGTCCAACCCCATTCTGCCATGCAGGACTACACCATCAAAACATTCTTGACAGATGGCCATTCAACCTCTGTTTAAAAAACCCCAAGCCGCTCCTCATAGGGCATAGTTCCTAGACTTTCTACCATTTTGGTCACCCTCCTCTGGATCTGTTCTACCTTGTCAATATCCTTACCAAACTGAATTCAGTATTCCAGAACTGGATTCAGTATTGCTGGTGGGACTGACCAAAGCAGAATAGAGATACTCCCGAAGTGTGACAGTCTTTAGAATTAAAATGACCACCAGGAGTGGGAGTTTTATTCCATGTTACTTTCTCATACTGCCTCTGCTTGGAATTTTCTCCAGTCTTACTCAGAGGTGTGGAGGTCTGAGCATGAGATTTATTTATTTTTGTTTACATGCAAAGCATGTTCTCTGAAATTCATGGCTGAGGGCCTTTACAGCTCCAGCTTCCTCCAGCTCCCTGCTGAGTTCTGACTTATCTTCCATGAAATGTGTCAAAATGGAAATGCATGATGAGACAACATCATATTGTGAATTTCTCAGAGCTTAGGAGAGTGTCTTTCTTTCTTTTGCTTATAACTCCCAGAACCTCCTGCTGAGGGATTTTGGGAGTTGTAATCCATGAAAGGGACCTTTTCAAGTTCATAGAATGCAAGAGTTGGAAGAGACAACAAGGACGATTCCAACCCCATTCTGCCATGCAGGAATACACAATCAAAGTAATCCTGACAGATGGCCATCCAGCCTCTGATTAAAAATCTCCAAAGAAGGAGACTCCAGTACGCTCCCAGGCAGCAGCATATTCCACTGTTGAACTGCTCTTACTGTCAGGAAGTTCTTTCTAACGTTTAGGTGGAATCTTTTTTCCTGAAGTTTGAAGCCACTGCTCTGTGTCCTAGTCTTGGGAACAGCAGAAAACAAATTTGCTCCATCTTCCATATATGGTTATCTTGTCACCTCATAACCTTCTCTTCTCCAGTCTAGGCATCCCCAAATTGTTCCTCATAAGGCTTGGTTTCCAGATCTTTGCTCATCTTGGTAGCCCTCCACTGGATACACTTCCAGCATGTCAATATCCTTCTGGAATTATGGTGTCTAGTATTGTATCCCAGGTGAGGTCTGATCAAAGTTGTAGGCAGCATGCAGAGGTGGAGCAACGGGACAACCCAATGATCTCATGTGCTGCATTTCCATTACTACAGGCTATGGGAGTGTTGCAGAAAAGCTCCCAAAGGGGTTGTCAACTTTTGCAGGAACTCCGTATTCTTGGTTTTGCCATCCTAACTGCCTGTAGATTCTGGGTCAGTGAATCCACTCTGTTTCAGCATATGAGTACCTTCCCTATTCTCCTTTTACTGTCAGATTAATTTTAGTTAAACAAGCATTTGGCAATTGATTGATTGCACAAAAAGGATTTTTTTTAAAATGATAGCTAATCGCATTGCTCTTTAGAAACTTTGTTCAGCATCATGGATAGATCATTTAGATCATACCCTGGTGGCGCAGTGGTTAAATGCCAGTACTGCAAGCCACAAGGTTGTGAGTTCGATCCTGCCGGGCTCCAAGGTTGACTCAGCCTTCCATCCTTCCGCAGGTCAGTAAAATGAGTACCCAGCTTGTTGGGGGCATG
>CAOLHI010006461.1:0-32545 GCA_948474755.1 Ctenosaura bakeri
AAGAGACTAGCAGGCTGGGGGGTCACTGATGGTAGAAGCACAACAGGATGGCTAGTGAGCTAGGTGGGTGGGTAGCAGAGGCTGAAGATCACAGAAGGAGGCAAGGTAGCTCATAGATTTGTGAGGAGAGGGAGCCATGTTTGGGGCTTGTGTGCTTGGATGTATGTGGGTCTGTTGGTTTTGGAGGTGAGAGGGAGGCAAAACAAATGAATGGAAAAGAGACCAAATAATCATAGAATCATAGAGTTGGAAGAGACCACAAGGGCCATCGAGTCCAATCCCCTGCTATGCAGGAACACCCATCAAAGCATTCCCATCTGGCCATCCAGCTTCTGCTTAAAAACCTCCAAAGAAGGAGACTCAACCACACTCCAAGGCAGCATTATTCCACTGCCGGACAGCTCTGACCATCAGGAAGTTCTTGATGGATGAGATGGAGAAATGGGTGTGTTAATGGATGTGTGAAAGAGAGAATGTATGGATTATGAATGAATGAAACGGACAAAGAGAGAGAGAGAGAGGAGGAACAGAAGAGAGGGAAGCCCACCCACTACCTGGTCACTTTGTCCTGAGAGAATACATCCCTCAACATCCCAAAAGCTGCCCATCTTTGCTATAAAATGCAGGTGCCTAGCCACTCACTGATATGTGTGTATAGGTATGTGTGACCATTAGGTAACCTCCTTCTGTCCCTTCCCTTGCCTGGCTAGAACAAGAATCTGAGTTTCAGGAATTCTCAACTTGTGTTTCCTGACAGTGTACTTTCCTGTTCTTTGCCCCTTTTCTTCTAGTTTAAAAAGCAAATTGGTTTTAATTGGTGTATATATATTGTAATAATTGTATATCTGAAGCTAAGGACAATTTTCTAATAAAGCACCCTTTTTATTATTGCTGGTTGTAGTGATGATGGTAGTGGTGGTGATGGTGATGTGGCTGTTTTTTCAGATTACTGGTGGAGATAAAAGAGTCTATTTTTGTTTTATTTTTCCATGTGGTGGCTTTAGCTGGAACAGATTCAGAAACATCCGTGGTTCTTGTGAGTATCTCCAGATTTTCTTGCTTTATTCCCTACCCTCATTCCTTGTCTTGATTTGACCAGATCATAGAAATAATTACTTTTTAGGACTACAGTTCCCAGAATTCCCCCAGCCAATATGGCCACTGGCCGTGTTGCCTGGGGATTCTGGGAACCATATTCATGTTTCTAAGCCTTGCACTTAAGCAGAATCCCACTATTTTCTGCCATCACTAGGAGGAGCTTGTGAGGGGGACATATAGAGCAGATGGATAAGTAGAAGCGTTCTAGAGGCACCAGGATTACTGTATGGTGTCCTCTTGATTATGGAAGAGGAAACCTCTGCCCTGTGGGCTGGCTGCAGCCAGGGGAAGTTTTCCATCTGGCCCACAAGCCTCTTGTATTGCTATTGCTAATCAGTGATCAGAGATAAGAGATAAAAGGCTATTTGACAACTTGAGAAACTGTTGTACCAGGGCTTATATCAGGGCATTCATCTTGGGGTCTGTCCTGAGAAGCCTGGAACATACATAAATGGAGGTGGGAAAGGTGGGGAAGAATGAAGCAGAGTAATAGCACAGTAAAAGTTTTGTCCAGAAATACTTCCCAAAAAATCCCTTAAGGAGGAAAGCATTGGATAGCTGCACTTCGCTTTTTTCATTGGTAGTATCAGAGCTTGGAAACATTACTTTTTTTGAGGGCCATTGCAAGAATTCCATCTGGCCATGGTAACTGGACTGTTCCGGGGGTGGTAATCCCCCAAAATAACTTTTATATGCTCTAGCTAGCACTAGGAGTCCTGTATATATCAGAGAGGTTGCTATGATTCTTTGGCAAATATAAATTGAAGTGTTTGTTCACTTAAGCAGAAAAAGAAACAGAAGCTGCCAAAAAGTTGTTCTAGATTCATATGTCATATCTTATTGGCAATGCACATCACAGAAACTCAGGTAAATCTTCTACTACTTTATCTCAACATATACAAATCTTAAATCAAACGGAATGTTCCTGTAATAATGACCAGACATTGCAGATGGCACCTTCTGGAACCATAAAAGTATCAGCCCTTCTGATAAAATGTATTCACTAAAATAGAAACAACCCATGTAACCATGCTGAACTGACTGGGATGCGCACAGGGTTCATTTATGCAAGAGAAAATCCTAGTGGATCAGCCCTTTTGTTGCGTCAAGCTGCCCAAGATCTGCATCAAAAGAACTTCTCCATGTTCCTTTTCTACAGATGCCCCTGCCGAGTAAAACTGGGTGGTTAGCAGTTGGAGGCAGGAGTTTTCTCAGTATTGACACCGCACCTGTAGAATGCCTTTATCTAATAGGAGCAATACTTATTAATACAAGTACAACAAAAATATGGGAACTACAACATTTAGAAAAACTGCATAGTTTTTTTTCTTTCTCTACATATGTGTAAAGAAATGAGTTTTAATTATGAAATTCTATTACTGTGGCTTTAAACAGTTTTTATTCCTGTAATTTTCTGAGTTTTCACATGCTGTTTTGAATTTTAATAGGATTGTTTAACTTTTTTCTGTATCATTGTTAGTTTAAGAATGCCTTACTTATTTATTCTTCTTCAGGTTTTATTTGCTTTGCTGCTTATTTTGTTTGCTACTTCAAATTTTTGATAAGGAGAGCAAAATAAATATTTTAACAAACTAAACAAGAAAACAATTCATAGTGTTGTGCGATTTCCTATGACTAGATTTTTATGTTCCAAATGTCATGCCATGTGCAAGATGGTAGAGTTTCAAATTAACCTCACATTTCATTATCTCAATAGTGATAGTAGTGTAGTTGCTTTCCTTTTAACTGTTGCATGATCCTTCTTTCTTAGGGGAGGTAAGAATGAACCGGAGCCAGAGCAGCCAATTCCTCGGAAGGTGGCAATCCGGCGGATTCAGTCAGTCAGTGAACTAGATCCTGATGTGCTCGAGAGCATGCATTCGCTGGGCTGCTTCCGTGACAAGAACAAGCTGAAGCAGGAGCTTCAGAATGAGGGGTAAGCATCTGGTGGAAAGCAGCAATGAGAAGGTATCTCAGGTTTTGCCCATTGCGCTGTGGGGAATGCATGCAAGTGTTAATTTTAGGAGGTTTTGAAGAGATTGTGTGTCAGACTGCTTTCTGACCCACCTACAAGGAACCTTAGGAACTGCACAGAAAGAAGTGGGGGAGGAAAAAGGAGATGGGGGAACTGAGGGTGTAGCTACAAGGAGAACAAAATAAGAGCATTTCCCCCCTTAAAAATTCTGCCTCTTAAAGTAAAATTTTCTTTCAGTTGCTGAATTTCTAGCATTCCACAGAGTGAGATATTGAAAATTGTTCACACTTAGAACTCTTCTGTTTGTTTTGTCTTCGTTCCTTTGGTAACTTTGCCTGCCTCTTTTCTATGGATGCCTAAATGGTCAAGTTAAGTTTTAAGTGATTGCAGTGCTAGAAATTTGGAAGAAAATTTGAAGAAAAATTTCAATGCAAGGAGCAGAATTCTTATTTGGAGAGACGATGCTTCCAAGGGGACTCTTGGGCCAGCTTCAAGATGAACCAGTTTATTTTAGCATATTCTTTCATGCATTGCAATACATTTCCAGTGTTTCAGATTGTCATATTCTGCATCCCATTTCATGCTGATGATATACTTGCAACTATGAAACTGTGCACATGTTATGTGCGTGGGGCTTGAATATTGTACTCATTCAGTACATCTGAGGAAGTAAATTGTAGATTATAATGCATAAAAGCTCATGCTAAACTAATCTGGGTTTTAGAAGTACAAGAGAACCCCTTTCCCTCCCTCTTATTTTTATACTGAAACAGACTAACATGGCCATCTCTTTGAAAACTAAGAATTGTACAGCTGTGAACAAGTTGCAGCCCTCCAGATGTTTTGGGTTACAACTCCCATCATCCTTTGCCAGGTCACAGAAGGTTGTTTCAAACAGAGAAGTCTCAGCCCCTCCACAAAACTATAGTTTCCTGCGTTCTTTGGAAAAGTTTGCAGCATGGGTTTGTCTCATGAAGGAAGAAATTGATTATAGGTTTTGTTCTTGATGAAAGTGAAGGTAAAAGGAAGAAACTTCAAAGAATCAGGAAGGAGAAGTCTGGAAGTTGTTTAAATAGTTGTGTTGTGGGTGGGTAAAAAAAAAACTCTGCTGCTCAGGCTAACAAATGCAGTCCTCACCCTCTACTTGTTCCTCCCTACTTATTTTCTTTTCTGTTTAAGGGAAAACCAGGAGAAAATGATCTACTACCTTCTCTTGGATCGCAAAGAGCGGTATCCCAGCTGCGAGGATGAAGACTTGCCTCCGCGCAATGATGTTGGTGAGAGTCTTTGGAAAGCACTTTTGTCAAATACTTGTTTACTGTTACTCTGGAATCCCAGAAAGCTCCCAGGGATATGATTTGGTAGAGAAATCCACAAAACAGGTTTTCAGAATACTCCAGAAAGGCCCCCCAAGCAAAGACTTCTTAGCTTAGTTGGCAGGCAACTGCCAAATGCTTGCTTCCTTTCATTTTGGCAGTGTTTTCTACCCTGTGGAAAACAGAAGGATAATAAAGAGAGATAATAAACATCTTCTGGCTTTTTTCCTGTTGATAGAATATTTCCCTGGGTTTTAAAATGGCTGGGGGACATGGAGAATTTACTCCACATGCTCCCTAAGCTGTGGAAAGGCCTTTTAATGTAAGATGTTTTTTCAGAAAATATATTTTGGCCAAATATTGGGAGGTGAGGCTGGGCAGCCCTAGGGTCTCAAAAATGGTCTTGGAGGCCACAGGCAGCTGATGACACTATTGCCACCCCAGTGCTGAAAGACAGTTGTGCTAGGAATGGCCAGCAATGGATTGCTGTCTTTGCCGATCATTCTGAGAACTGAATTTTGTCATTTTCTGGCCTCACCAAAGCACTGTGTGTCTGTGTGTCTGTGTGTGTGAAAGAGATACCCTCCAACTGTCCCAATTTAGCAGGGATAGTCCTGGTTAATTGTTTGCCATCTAATTTTTTTGCTGCTTTTAAAATGTACCAGTTTCTCTTTCCTCCTCTCATTTTTCCCCTTTGTCCTCAGTTTACTTCAACTTCTGCAAACTGATTTCAAAGTGCAAAAGTTTTTTGCTCTCAATAAACTCAGCAGGGGTGCAACAAGAAGAGGGGGTGGAATCTTGCCCTTCCCAGGATACTCAGGCAAAAGCAAAATGCTGCAGCCTCTCCTAGCTTGTGTGTTTTTCCTCATTAATAACTTTTGTCATCTTGACCACACTCTGATGTTGCTTGGCCACATGTGTTTTAGTTTTTCGTTTGTGAAATGTCAGAGGGTATGGTGTGTAGGTGCGTGTGTGGGACGGTGTCAATGAGAGAAACACACATGCCATTAGAATATTTTAATGTTTTGCTCTTTTCCTTTAATTGATCATCCCTGTATAATCAGCAACAGCTGTAGGTTTCCTCCAAAGGTAGTCACAGTGGAGGTACTTCTCTCTCATTTGTTTCAGACCCCCCACGGAAGCGAGTTGACTCACCCATGCTGAACCGACATGGGAAGCGCCGACCTGAGCGGAAGTCCATGGAAGTTTTGAGTGTCACGGATGGTGGTTCCCCAGTCCCGGCCCGAAGAGCTATAGAGATGGCACAACATAGCCAAAGGCAAGTTTGCCTGTATAAACTGTGCATGCAGCAGGGGCAAGATACTTCTACAGGGCTTAGGCCAGGCTGTTGCATTTCCAATGTAATTCCCTCTTGGTGCAGCTGGTAATTGCCAATATTTTAATGTTCTGGCGCCCTCAAATGGCTATAACAGGGATTACATTATTTTTACTGTACTAAAAATAACACACACAAAACTTGGCTGCCCTCTGCTAATGGTGTCAGAAGCCAGATGTGTATTCAATTCTTTAGCCCACCTTTAACTGGCTAGCCTAAGAAATGAGGGTTGTTTATTTACTGTTTTGCTCTGCCTGATTTGGAAGGACTCACTATATTTTCCAGTCTTGTTCTTCTATTTTGGGAACTGCATGTATTGCTTGTATATTGCTTTATTTATGCATATATACAGTATGCATAAATAGAACTAGGGTGGTGTAGTGGTTTGAGCACTGGACTGTGACCCTGGAGATCTGGGTTCAGTTCCCCGCCGGGCCATGGAAACCCACTGGTTGGCCTTGCGTACATGATATAGGTCGACTTTAGGGTTGCCATAAGCTGGAAATGACTTGGAGATACACAACAACAACAAAAATGAGATATCTTTTGGTCCAAATAGTTGCAAGGTGACTTATAATTAAAAATTAAAGAATAATTCAAAATAACTCAGGAGCAATTGAATAACTTAAAACATCACGGGCAGCAGTATTATAGATCTGGAGCCAATTTTTAAAGTAAGAGTTTAATCAGTTTTTATTTGGCTGCCTCTGTCGTCTGTGCTGGGAACAAGATATGAGTAAGGGTGTTGCTAGACCTTTCTGATAACTGCATTTTTGCACATCTCGTCATCTCCATCCTGAGACTGCACTAATCTCCTATAACATTTTTTGACCTCACAAACAGGTCTCGATCAGTGAGCGGTGCCTCTACTGGCTTATCGTCTAGTCCCCTCAGTAGCCCCAGGGTGAGTATAAGAGGGATTGTGGGTATCATGGGGTGACAGCTGTAATGGGTGATGGAGAGGCAAAGTAGGTATGGGAGGGAACAGGGTGGGCTTTGAAGGGTTGGGGCTGGAAACATACGCATAGACCCAGCAGCCTCATTTGCATTCCATCTTGCACTTGGCTCAAGCTTTGGAGGGACAGGAAGAGGGCTTGAGTAGACCACTGCAGATTTTCCTGACAGAGGTGTCATGCCTTTTCACAATTGCATGAATGAGAGGCAGAAAATTAATCAGGGGCACCTCACTTTTCACCCCCTCACCTCCATTGTTGCATTTCCATGACAAGGAAAAGGCAGGCCGGTTGATTTTCCACCTGGTGTGGAACATTCAAGAGAGGGACAGCATGCTGTAGTGGTATGAACATTGAACTATGACTCTGGTGACCAGGATTTGACTACAGCCATAGAAACCCACTAGGTGACCATAGGCAAGTCATATTCTCTCAGCCTCAAAGGAAGGCACAGGCAAACCCCCTCTGAACACATCTTGCCAAGAAAACCCCATGATAGATTTGCCTTAGGGTCTCCATAAGTCAAAAATGACTTGAAGGCACACAACAACAAAAAGTACATACTTCAAGGGCACCTAAACTCTGTCAGTGAAAAATGATAATGAGCCAATGCAGGAAAGCAGAATAGATGGCCATGTAGACTTTGATGAAGGAAGGTGGGGAAGGTAGAGAATGAGAGAGACAGATGTCTGAACAGTATGCAGTTGGACTAAAGAAAGAGCTTGAAATAGCATTCTTTTTGTTTTTATGATACATATCCTTGAATGCCCACTAGCCATGCTGCTGTGTGGATTCTGGGAACTGTAGTCCCATAAAAGTACCATTTCCAAGCTGTGGCTCAAGATTAGGGCAGAGTTTAAGACAAGGCTAAACTTTTGGTGTCCACCAACAGGCCACATCTGGCCGCAGTGGCTGTATTTACAGCCGCTGCTGCCCCCAGTTTCTGCTATTGACAGAACTATACCACCAAACAGTGTCTTTACTGAGACAAGGCAGTGGCCAAAAAGACAGAATATAAGGCTGTGTACCAGTATGATGCCTCCACGTTTGCAATGGCTCCAGCACCTGATTTTCTGTCCTCCATTGAAGCATGTGGAGCAGGAAGGGAGAAGATTTGCAGCAGGGCATCCAACTGTTTAGGAGTTTCCCTTTGAGAGCGCATTCCCTGCGAAAAAAATTTAAGAAAGCCATCTTCAGCTTAGCGTCCTCCAGACTTGCTAAGCTATGTTTCCTATAATCCCTGGCCAGGGTAGTCTGTGCTAGCTGGGCATGGAAGAAGATGTAGGCTGACTTATTTGAAAAGCACCAGATTGGGAATGAGTGGTTTGGGACAAGGTGTTTGAAAATCCTATTGGGAAGGATGGTCAGGTTGGTTGAGGAAGAGAAGATGACAGATGGCTGGTCTCACAGTGAAGCACAGGGAAGTACCTGATGCTGAAACACCCCCTTTTGTGGAAAAGAGAGATACAGGTTATTGAGAGACTGAGGATAGTTTGATAGTGGCACAGCGGATGCCAGGTTTGCTGGAGTGTGCCCTAGTTGGTGGGAAGCAAGCAGCCTTTGGGCACTTTGGATGCTCACCAAAAGGTTTGGGCCAGGTTTGCCATGGGACAGGCTAATCCTTGTGCAACTGGATGAGGTCGAAGCCACAGGAGGCCAAACTTGAGTTCTGGGCTTCTGAGCAAGACCAGACTGTGGTGCTGTCACTTGCCATTACTCACCCCCATCTCACGGCTCTCCCCTCCTCACCTTTCTCTCCTTCCCCCCACTTCTCCTCACACCCAGAGCCCCATCTTCAGCTTCTCTCTCCCCTCACCTCCCTCGGCCCCTGCAAAGACTCAGACGCTTCCAGCCAAGGGCAGCCCAGCAGGGGATCGGGCCCTGCAGAGCCGATGCTCCGCTCCTTTCCCCCTGCCCCCTAACTCTCCACCCCCTCACCCGCCCTCCTCTCCCCGTTGCTTTTTCCCCTCTACTAAACCCCCACCCAAATCTGTGCTGCAGGTCACTCCCCACCCCTCCCCTCGGGGAAGCCCCCTCCCCACTCCACTCGGCACCCCTGTGCACACGCCCAAAGAGAGCCCCAGCGGCACTCCTGGTGGGACGCCACCAAGCAGCCCTGGCGTGGCCGGTGTGGCCTGGAAAACCCGCCTGAACTCCATCAAGAACAGCTTCCTTGGCTCCCCGCGCTTTCACCGCCGGAAACTGCAAGGTGAGTGTGTAATAGTGCTTCCAGGGTGGGTGTGGATGGGTAGGTATATGTGAAAGCTTAATGGTAGGATAGTTACTTACATAAATAGAGGCCATGCATGACCATAGTGCCTTTGGTGGGGTGAGTATGTAAAGTAATCATCTCTAGAGTGCTCCTGTCCGTGGAGAGTGCGCAAAAGAGATTAATTTTTATTGGAGCTGGAGCATTCAAGGGGCAAATCTTCACCTGATTTGTGTGTGACTGACTACTGGTGAGCAAAGAGGGGATGGAAAGGAAGGAGATGCAAGCAAGAAGGGTTCAAAAGTGCAGAAGTGTGTGCATGGGAAGAGAGTTTTTGTAATGGTTGTGTTTATGTGTGTAAAAATATACCAGCTGAATGTATGAGAGGCTGAATCTGGCCCTCTTGGACTGCTCCAGATGCTATAGCCCTTCCCAATGACATTTAATGCGTCCCAGCTTTTCAACAGGCTTTCTTCCCTGACTCGAAAAGTCGCTCTCCTAAGACTTAGGCCATTTCCACACTACGCTCTTATAGCACGATTATTCCACTTTCAACATCCTATGGAATCCTGGGGTTTGCAGTTTCAGGAGGGGCCGGCCAGTCCCTCCCGAAACTGCAAACCCCAGGATTCCATAGGATGCTGAAAGTGGAATAATCATGCTATAAGAGTGTAGTGCGAAAATGGTCTTAATTTCTGGTTGCAAGAGCTTTCAGCTAAAAGATCCCAGTATTTTTGGTCCCATTTATTTTGCCATAACTGGAATACAGTTCCTGAAAACCTTGAGCTGAAAGAGCCCCACCACCACCACCTTTAGTGTAGAATACTGACTGGCAGCAGCTCTCTGTGGTTTCAAAGAGGAGTTTTCTCAGCCGTTTCCAGAGATGCCTAGGAATGAACCTGGAATCTTTTCTGCGCACAAAGTGTGTCCTTCCCCAAGCAAAGGGGTGGAAGTATCTGAATTTGTCCTTGGCATCTGGTAGCAAATATGCAGCCTGTGCTTTGAAGGGTAGAGGATGAGAAATGGATCAGATTTATTTTTCATACGTTATTTTTTCTACACCTGCAGTTCCAACACCAGAGGAAATGTCCAGTCTTACTCCAGAATCATCCCCTGAGTGAGTATCAGAAGATGGAGATGGCAGGAGGGAGGGGAGAATTCAGTCCTTTTTCTTCACCTCCTGGGTTTGTTTTAATCAAGTGCCTTTCCTGATAATTTTCTTCCACAGTCAAAGTGTTGGTCTTGGTATAGGTTGTCTGGTACCTCTCCCTCACCTCAGTGAGCATCATTGATCACATTCACCATGGTTGTAGTCGAGTCTCTTGGCAGAATAAAGAAAAGTTACTCCTTTGGGGTATACCTTCCACTCAGTCCTCTGCCTCTGGGATAGTTCCGGCAACATCAGCGGGAACAATTGACACATCACTCAGTTCTCACCACTGCATTTTCCAGCACACATTTGTAGCCTCCTTGCTCTGTTTTCCTCCTTTCAGGCTAGCCAAGAAATCCTGGTTTGGGAATTTTATCAACCTAGACAAAGAGGAACAAATTTTTGTGGTCATCAAAGACAAACCTCTGAGCTCCATCAAGGCTGATATTGTACATGCGTTTCTCTCAGTAAGTGCTCTGTGTCAGAGAGGGAGGGTGGGAGGGAAGCGTGTGTTTGGTGGGTTGGAGGGCATTATGAGGAATGCTATAGGGAAGGGTAGTGGGATGATGCCTCCTGCATGTTGGAGATGTTGGAATTAGCTGAACAATGGAAGAAGAGCCCATCTGTTGAATGTCCTGTGAGTTGATGTCTCCTGCCTTCCCTCACCTCCGTAGATCCCCAGCCTGAGTCACAGTGTTGTATCCCAAACAAGCTTCCGGGCCGAATATAAGTCGTCAGGTGGCCCTTCCGTCTTCCAGAAACCTGTCAAGTTCCAAGTTGACATCAGCTACTCCGAGGGTGGGGAGGCGCACAAGGACAGCGGGATCTACTCAGTCACCTTCACCCTCATCTCAGGTGGGTGCCCTGGAATCCTCCTCTGATTGGCTTTTGGGATTCATAAAATTCATGGGACACCCCATCCATTTTCAGATGCAAAGACCAAATTCCCCATCAGCCTCTTGAAGATGGCTACACTCAGGATAGATGTGGTGAAGGCCACAAATTTGGGATAGGTAATAAAGCAAGGCAACATTTGTAGACCCCAGATTTTAAGTACAGGGGGAAAAACAACACTTTTAGCTGTTTTGCTGACAGACAGATGGGCTACAGAGCTCCAGATTTTCTGGGAAGAAGAAAAAATTATTTTAGAAGAACAGTATTGCAGCCCTCATTTCTTTGTGGGGAGGAGAACAGCTGTTAAACCTACTTAAGCCTGTAGCACAGATATATTCATACTGGATGAAGAGATCCCAGCCCCTACATGAAAAACAATCAAATTTTAGTGATGCCCTGAGATATTAGAATGATCAATATCGAAACATCAAAATAAATTTCTAGCCATTGTCATTGCCAAACGGCTATTATATTTGGCCCTGTAACTTGCCTCTTTACCTGCATGTTTTCCATCTCTGAATCTGCCAACCCTTCGTGCAAGGTGAAGCCAACAACTGGTTCCCGATTCTGTGTTTGCAGTCCCTAAAGGCTGAGAAGAGGAGTAATGCATTGTGCTGGTGAATTCTAGAAATATATTGATATAGATAGTCCTGATTGTTATGCATTGAAGGGAAATCCTGCTGACTACACCACAACCTAGGGAGGTTAAATTTGGTTGTGGCCTTGAGGTGGGTCTTCTTTTTTGTGGTATCTATAATGGAGAGTGATTTTTCCCATTAAGATCAGGCAGGCTATAGCTGTGGGGCATTGCTATCACCAAATGAAGACTTATTTGTTTGCTCATTGGATTTTTTCCCCTGATGTCAGCTTTTCCTGGTAATTTTAAGGAAACATTTTATTGTTTCGTCACTGTTTGTTAACTGGTTTTATTACACCTTGTCAATCCACCTGTTGTTAAAAAGATCAAGGATCCTCCCTACAACTTAGTGGAGTAAAACTTCTTCATCAACACCTGTTGGGAGAGTTTCCCAGGGCGTTACCCTTTTGGGGAAATTCTGTGAAAGCTAAAGCTGTTAGGAATTAGCCTTCTTTTTGCAGAGTTGCAGAAAAAGAATGTCCCAATCTCTGTGTGGCTTCCCTGTATTGGAGACTGACTTGAAAAGCAAAACAAGGCAGGCAGTTTCAGGTTCTAAACTTAAAAGATTTACTAATAAACTTTATAATTACATATGCATTGGAAAAACTAAATCCTAACTAACTAACAAAAGGATTAGGAAAGATAGTAGCTTCATTTTTAACTCACCAACTTCTTGGTAGAGAGGCTAGCATAGTAGAGAGATAGTGCTAGCAGTAAGATTGCAAAGAGGCCAGAAAGGAAAATTAACCAAATGCTATCTAAGCCCCATTTCTCCTAGAACAAGAGTGGTGGGGGAAAGAGAACGCTAGAGTTTTCCAACAATCATCATCATCATTGTTGTTGTTGTTGTTTTATTACATTGATTTTTAAAAAAACATTTCTATACTACTTTCTTTTTTAAAAAAAGTCCCAAATTAATTTATACTATTAAAAATGAAAAATGGTATAGAACCATTTCGTAAAATAATAAAATAATAAAATAACAACAACAATGATGATAATAGAATCATAGAATCATAGAAATGTAGAGTTGAAAGAGACCCCAGGGGCCATCCAGTCCAACCCCCTGCCATAATTTCCATAAATTTTGAGGGAAGATCCTGGCTTGATAGTTTTATTTTAGTTTATCTTATTTTATTTACAAGAGTGCACAACTCCTGTGGATCCAGGGGTCAATTTTCTCCCCCTAGGATCATTTGGGGGTCACACTGCTAAAAATGTCTAAAGAAAGAAAGAAAAGAAATGGAAACAGAAATGGCCAAAAGCCCAATTCTGGTTTTGAAAACTAGGTTTTATATGGTAAGCAGCGTGAGCAGGGAGGGACCTTGCATCTTTTCTTTAAAAAAAGAAAAAAGAGAAAAGAGAAAGCTTCTGGGGGATTTTGGAGCTTGCCAAAGAAAAGGGAAGAGTGGGATGTCAAGGCCCACAAAAGCTGCTGTGGCAATCCCAGAGGTCACACTTTGCCCACCCCTCTTTTAATATTTGATAGTAGATTTTGGTATATCCACTGCAGGGCTTTTTACATGGGGGCTGTGTGTGCTGCAACTTTACATCTTGTTTTATGCCAGTTTTGGTAAACATGGTGGAATGCCAGGATTAGACCCCCATGTCTCTTTTGAGAAGGGCCAGGGAAAAAGTGTTGTTCTTATCTGGCCCTTCACATCTCTGCTTTTGAGACTGCAGCAACCTTGTGAATAATCCCACCAAATCAACAACACTTTTGCAGAATGGCAGAGGTGGAGAGCTCATCTTTGTGCTAGGGCGGAGCAGGGGCTTTCCCTTCTCTAGCAGCCTGCTGGCTACAGAGGAGGCCTGGAGAACCCCACTCCCGTTCTGCCAATAAGCTCCAGCACCTGCATGGCTTTCTAGTACCTAGTCACCCATGGCTATCATGTTAGTCCTGAGTGCAAGGTTGGACTAGGGAGAGACAGCTGCTCTTGAGCTGAATGAAACTTGGTTGAAGTGCATATAAACACACAGTGGATGTGGCAGGAAAGGTCAGATTTTACTTGCACAACTGGATATTAACTTAGACCTAGTCATCTTTAGAGGCAATATAGCATCTATCCCAAGACCTAAAAAGGCATCAGCATCTGCCTCAGGGATTTATATTAATTCTTCTCCCACCTGTCACTGGAAAATGGCAGTCCTGATACATAGTCCTGAAGGAACAAAGTGCATGCATAAGCAGTCCAGCATAAATCTGGCTATGAGACCTGCAGTCCCCTTTTACATACCACTGATAATTTACCCTTCTCCCATCCCACTGTTGAGACCCTAGCACTATCCTATTCTGGGAATCCCTTTTCTAGGATCTGTCACAAGAGATCAAGTTTCTCTCCTGACCTGTTTGTCTATATTTGCCTGCTTAGGTCCCAGCCGCCGGTTTAAGCGGGTTGTGGAAACGATTCAGGCGCAATTGCTCAGCACACATGACCAGCCATCTGTGCAAGCCCTCGCAGGTGAGGATTGCTAGGTATCATCTCTTACTCGGTACAGACACTTGCTGGCTGGCATCCTCTTAGAGGCAAAGGCAGGCATAAATCAACCCTACACTTGTGTATGTCTGTTTTTGGTTGTGCGTTGGCTGGCATTCCTTTCCTCCTTGCACAGTGAAAAAGCCCCAGCAACCTGCTGTAGAGTCAATGAAGCCCCCCGCCCGCCTCGGTCATTTTATGCCTGGTGGAGAGCAGGGGGGGAGTTGCACAGGTGTCTGGCTATAGCCAGATGTGAAATGATAACATCAGCCTCTGAGATGTTCAGAGGACCCTGGTGAACCTTAAAGGATGATGTAATTGCTTCACATTTGGCTAGAGAGACATAGTCAGATATTTCTGTGATTCTACTGCTCTCTACTTGGCATGGAATGGCTATGGAAGGGGGTTTCAGAGGCTTTATGTTAGATTTGGCAGCTCAGCACAGTTAGTTCATACAGAACTATTATGCTATGCTGATCCATGCAGGACTGTGGCCACAGGGGTCTGTGCCTGCCTATTTTCATAAGATGCAATCAGATTGTTTCCCTCCTTGTTTCACAGAAGTGTGAATTTTCTTCCTCTTTGCATCACAAGAGGCACTCTCACTGCTATTCTCTCCTTCTCGTTTCAGTTTTCATTATCCATTCAGTGACATTGTCTAAATCTGTACTGCAATAGTGGACAGACTCCTTTTATGGATCTGCTTTGTGTGTGTTTCTTTATTAGCACCCCCCAAAATCCACCAGCCAGAGCAAGGTGCAAAAGGCAGACACTTAAGAGTTAAAGAATTCCTCTTAAAGAGTATCTGAGAGCTTCACTAGTGCAAATTGTGGAGCTTAGTGGCCTTCCATCCTTCCGTAGGTCGGTAAAATGAGTACCCAGCTTGTTGGGGTCATGTATAGAAAAATGTATCGAAATACATGCTATTTCTAAGTTGTTTGCCACCTCGATCCATATGGAGAGGCGGGATACAAATAAAAAAAAAAATTAAAAAAATATATTATGCTATATTGAAGGACCTGCACTGGTTGCCAGGTTCTGTTGTTGGGTTCAGAACATTTAACTTTCAAAAGCATAAATGGTTTGGGGCCTACTTATCTAAACGACCATATCTCTCATTATGGTCCTGTCCAAAGAAACCCTACATTACATGTGGAAATGCTTTTGATAGGCATGCAAGAGAAAGTTTTCTCCTTTGTGACTCCTAGGCAGCAGATGGTTGTCACAGAGGTTTACAGAACCATACATGAAATGGAGAATGTGGGCAGAGGGGATTTTCTCATACTAGAAGTGTGTATTGATGGGGAGGAAGAGAATCTGTGTCATTCAATTAAATTAACTGTTGAAAGTTTCAGGACAAAGGAAGATACTCCTTTATGCTGCAAAATTAAATGTATGGAATTTCCTGACACTGGAAATGATGGCTTGTTCTTATCTAAAAGTAAAGGTTGTGAGTTTGTCTGTGTCAGGCGAAGACCTCACCTCATATGATTGGCTGTGTCAGGTGAAGATCTCATATGATTGGCTGCCTAAGAAGATTTTATGGAATCCTGGGGTTTGCAGTTTAGAGAGAGGCCTTTAGAATTCTCAGCCACAGAGAGCTCTTTGGCCTCAGGCAGGTTGCTGTGGAGATGAGGCCTAGCAGCAAGAAGGAGGAGGGCAGTGTATTCCCTCAGGAACCCAACCTCTGCATGTTAATAACTCTGAATACAGATTGGTTTGGGGAATATGGGGAAAAGTAACAGATTCTGGACAAGACAGTTTGGGGAATTAAAGACACAGGATCTCAAATCTTTCTAACAAGTATTACCTATGAGAAAATAAAATCCTGGGCAACGCTGGGCATATACGCTGGTATTATTCTAAAGACTAAGCTCTCAGAATCCCCCCAGCCACTAAGCCTAGTGGGAGTAATAGTCCAAAAGAAAAGCCTTTCTTTGCCAATACTCTGAACCAGAGCTGGGATGGAAAAGGGCATCTGATTGTGAAACATTCCTAAAATCTGAATTTCTCTTGACTTCTAGATGAGAAGAATGGACAGCAGCCCCGTTTGCCAGGCACCCCAACCCGCAGCTGCCAGCCGTCCCGGCGCTCCGAATCCGATATCTCGTCCGAACACCATCGGCGTGGCTCCAAGGACAAGAAGCTTGTCTCGTCCAATGGGACTCAAGTCCAGCAACCACCACCCCCGTCCCCACAGCAGCCATGACGTATGGGGCAGCAGGGCAGTGGAAGAGCAGCCAGGGGGAAATGCAGCGGAAGGAAGCCGACCCCACCTCCCTGGAAATAGTTGCACAGCTGCCCCAGCTGGACCGAAGCAGCCAATGAACCATATGGATGGGTAAAGGCCCCACTGGAGACGCAAAGGGGCAGGGTGGAGGGTGGGGATTGGTTTGAATTTTAACAACCCCATCTCACCCCAGGGCCAGAAAGTTGCCATCTTGGGAGCACCCCAAACTGTGAACTTGTAAATAGTTAACAACAACAACCAGAAAACAGAAACAAATCCACAAATGAACAGAAGGGGGGGAAAGAACATAAAATGAAAAGAAAAACAATGAAAAAAATGGCAGACTGAAAAAAAAAAAGAAACAAAAACAAACTGGAGGAGGAGGAAGAGGAGGAGAAGCCGGGCAGGAGCCGGTGAGGGATGGGGGTTTAGTCTGATTCCTTTTGGGGGTGGGGGTGTCTTTATTTATGTACGCCCTTTTCACAGACTCCCTCCTAATTTCAGTTTGGTCCTTGCCACAAGACATCCACTTTCTCCTCATTTTCCTTCTGTGATCTGTAAGGTACCAACCTATTTACAATATCATGGCAGCATCAGCTAAAATTGCAAGACAGAGCTAGTCAGAAATTTTTTTGTTATGGGAGAGAAATGAAGGAATTTCCATTCTCTTAACTTTTTTTTCTGTTTCGAGAAACTTTTTTTAAAGCATTATTGCCAGTAGAGGTTAAAATTACTTATTGGAATTATAATAATCACCTCCTCAAAATCCAAAGTTGGCAAAATTCTCCCCTAAATTGTGATGTTAGAAACAAAATGGAAACCCACATAAATTTATTGAAATTAAACTACACAGTGAATATATAAAAGCAATTTAGTATGAGCTGACATATTGCACATTTACTAAAAAAAAAAAGAGAGAGAGAGAGAGGGAGAGAAGTATGAAAAATACACTGAAAGCCAAAAATAATTTGAAAGCAGCGACAGTAAAAGTGATCCCGTGCAAGTTCTGGAAGGTGGCAAACCATTTGCCTGTGAATCAGCATGTTAAAAAAAATGAGTTTGCAAAATAACAAGTTTATATTGTCCATTCCCGTGCAAAGAAGCCTTGGTTCTGGATTGGTGTGGATGGCTGCTTCAAAACACAGCTTTTACTCTGCAGTCTGTCTGCCTCCTGTATCAAAGGGTTTAGGAGTATTAATTCATCACCTTCCCTGTTTTCTCCCTTCTTTTTTGTTTGTTTGTTGGGGAATGTGTAGCTTCAAGCTATTTCTGACTTATGCCAACCCTAAGGCAATCTTATCATGGAGTTTTCTGGGGCTGAGAGTATGTGAGACACCCAAAGTCACCAAGTGGGTTTCCATGGCCAGTTGGGGAATTGAACTCTCCAGGACTGGAGTCCAATGTTAAACCACTATACTATGCTGTCTCTCTTTATCCCTTCTTAGTCTATCTTATTTCTTTCTACAGAACTTTCATTAAGGAAAGAAAGATGGTATAGCTCCACAGCATCTTTGAGTTGGTACCAGAAAGAGCCCTCCATCTGGAAGCACAGATGATTAGCCATAAATCCAGTCCCTCGTCCCAACTAGTATGGACCAACTGAATCACTGGGGTTTACACATACCTTCCAGTGTTTCACAGATGAAAACTGGGACATTTGTGGCCAAGCAACATCAGAGTGGGAGCCAGAGTGGTATAGTAGTCTGAGTGTTGGACTTTACTCTGGTGACCTGGGTTTGAATCCCTGCTCAGCCATGGAAATCCCTTGAGTGGCCTCAGGCAAGTCACACTGTCTCAGCCTCAGAGGAAGGCAAAAGAAAAACCTCTTCTGAACAAATGTTGCCAAAATTAAAACATGATAGGGTTGCCATAAGTTGGAAACAGCTTGAAGGCAAATGACAACAACAGGGTATGATTGAGATAGTGAATGTTATTAAATGAAGAAGAACAGACAGAAAGGCTACAGCAATTTGCTTTTGTCTGAGACTACTGAGAAGGCATGGTTCTTCCTCTGTCTGTCCTCTCCCACGGCTGAGTTAATCAAATGGAAGCTACTTTTGCACTTTTGAATTCAGTTTGCTGCAACTGAAGTAACCCGAGGAGAAACAGGGAAAGAAGGATGAGGAGAGAGAAACCAGATTGTTTTAAAAGCAGCTGGAAAAGTGAGAGGACAGACTATTAATTTGGACTTTCCCTACCACATAAGGACAGTTGGAGGCTATGTTTACATAAAACTTGTGCAATTGATTCAGTGGGTCTGCTCTAGTTGCAACTAGCAGCTGGATTTCAACTTGAAAGCACAGGATAGATAAAAGGAGGTATTTACAGTGCACAGTTAAACTTTGGAATTGTCTGTCCTAAGATCCTCCATCTCAGGCGGCTTAAAACAGCATTGAACATATTCATGGAGAATAACAATCAGTGGCTACCAGACATAGTGGATATATATTCTCTCCAGCATCCCTCTGTATCAGATGCCAGGGGTATGAGTGTGAGGATACTGTTGCACTCATGTCCTGTTTGTGGACTTCCATGAGAAAACTGTTCACTGTGTGAACAGAATGCTGGACCAGGTATGCCTCTTCTTGTATTCTTAAACACTCTTCTTAATAATTGAACGTGCACAATTACCCATCATATTTGTAAATATAAATCATGCTGACAGTGTTTCATAAAACCTACAGAGGTGACACTGTGCGAGAACAGGCCTCGATAGCACTGGAAGACTAGAAAAATGGTGAAATTATAACTTAGGGCAAGAAGGAAAAAGTCTCAAATATAGCAATAGCATTTAGCAATAGCATTTATTTCTATACCGCTTATCAACTGAGTGTTATCTAAGCAGTTTACAATGTGTTTTAGCTAATTGCCCCCAACAAGCTGGGTACTCAATTTACCGACCTGCGGAAGGATGGAAGGCTGAGTCAACCTTGGAGCCCGGCAGGATTGAACTCACAACCTTGTGGTTGCAGTGTTAGCATTTAACCACTGCGCCACCAGGGCTCCCTTTGTATAATATACTATTATACAAATAATAGTATACCCTTGTCCATTAGAAAATCTCCTCTTCATATCAAAAATGGAGGAAGCTATGCATCTTTAAGAAGTTTATTTTAGCATAAACTTTTGTCAACAACAGCCCGCTTATTTTGATGCATGGAGTACAGCCTCTCAAATTTTGCTGCACTGCATTTGTGGGGGAATGTGTTGACCCAACACATACATACGTACATACATACACACACACCACCACCACCACAACTGAACTTTAGAATTTTAAAAAGATGAAAACTCCCCAAAAAGTCAATTTAAAAAGGCAGACTTAAAACGTATTTCTCTTATTCATGTTAAGGGGAAATAATTATTTTTTATTCAAGGGATTTTTAAAAAATAAGCATTTGTTTCTAAGAGAAAACAAGAGAATATTTTAGTAAAATAACACCCAGTTCTAGCCTTCCCCGAGCTTTGGAGGTGTTGATCTACAATTCCTGTCTTCCACAGCCAGCATGGTTATAGGTCCAGCAATCTTTGGCATTTTTTTCAAAATCTCTTTTACTGCCTTGTAAAATTTCAAAGGATTTCCATTTACCTTTTAGTATCAGCCTTTAGCTTCTAATTGGCTCTGTCTCTGTAATTTTGGTAGCTCTGTCAGAAGGGCTTCAGTGAATACATGGCTCATCTCCCCTTTCAGATCCCTACTTCTTTTTCCTAAGGTTCTGCTTCCATATGCACAAGGCAGTCTGACATGTATTTGTGTGTGTGTGTGAGAGAGAGAGAGAAAGAGAGAGAGAGAGTATTGGAGATGAGAGACCGCTCAACTACGTTTTGAAAGACTTGTGGTCTTGACAGAAGGCAGAGGAGCCCCGGTAATATCACGCCTGCGATCTGGGGCCTAAACTTTGACCTGGACATCATCAAAGGCACAGTTCTGAGGACAGGATTCCTTTCGGACCTTGGATGGCATTCACAGGAACAGGTTGCAGGGAGTGGGGAGGCTAGAGCAATACAGCTAGAAGCAACAGAAGACTTAAAGAGCAATGGATATCAACAGATCTTGGAACAAGAGTCCAGCTTTTAACACGGCAAAAAGGGGTAAGGAATGTGCGTTTGAGTGAAATCCAGCAAAGCAATCCTGCTTCTCTCTCCCATTCCTCCTCCTTCTCTCTGTCCTGCTCTGGGTTAGTTTCTTCTCTCAGTTGGGAGGGGTGGCACAAGATATGGCGATGGCGCATGCGGGCGTGCACATGAACAGGAGATAACTATATGTAACCCCTCCCTCCACCCCATTTTCTGGACTTGTGTCTGTCTTATTCTCTCTCCTTTTTGTGAATCCAATCTTATTATGCACACACACACACACACACACACACACACAAACCACATCCCTCTGCCCATCTCCTCCCTGTCCCTCCATCTGATTTTCCAGCCCCCTCCTGTGTCCTGTCATCTCCGGGGTCTAATTATTGCTCAGAAAAAAAAAATACAAACAATCACTCAAATGTTTTTTTGCGGCAGAGTTCCACCAAGTGTTATTTCTACTCAGCTCTTGGGAGTTGCTGTCTTCATTTCCAGTTGGTGTGTCTGGGCAAGGACCTTAGGGAATGGATCTGGCAGGGTTGGGGGGGGAGGCATCATTATAAGGGTAGGACTTAAATGAATTCCACCTGGGTAACAATTTGCAGTTGCACGTGGGAAAGATTACCTTAATGATGACATACCCCATCACCAAAAGAAAAGGTGACTGAACCCTTTGGTTACATTGGCTATGCCTGTAGGGTTATTTATGCACTTGTATGGGAATGCTTGGATGTGTAAAAGAGATGGTAGCTTGTGGAAATTAGGTCTGCGGTATGCTTGTGTGTGGGTTCATGGTTGTGTGGATATCTAAAGGTCTGAAATGGACAGTGCACAATGAGAACAGAGAGAGGTGCATGAATAAAACTGGACATTTTATAGACAAAGTATGGGTGGCAGGTAGTGTAGGTGCTTGGCGTGACAGAGAGCAAGATGTCATGCAGCTATGGTAAGAACTGGGTAGTTGGCGCTCAGTATGTATGAACTTGTGTTGCTGTTGGGCTGGTGTGTATCACCGTGGGAGGGATAGAGAGAAACTTGATCTGTGCATTACTATAATATTGCAGGAACTGGTTCCCTGTAACTTCTTTTTCCAGTGTTCCAATAACATCCAGATGGAGGGACCATGCTCTGATGCCATTCCATCCAAAGGGTCCTAAGAAAGGGCAACGCCAACATGAGAAGGGACATAGAAAGCAATTGCAAAAAAGAGATATGACAGAGTTAGGACACAAACTATATTGTGAGCTCCATGTATGTACAAATATCCATGGTGAGAGCTGAGTTTGTGCATTTGACTGAACATGCAATTAGGTCAGTTAGACCAACATACAGAACTTGGGCACTCTGTGTGCATGTACATGGTGTGAGTTACTAACAAGTGTAAGTGGACCTTCATGGATAAGAAACAGATTGGAAACAGAAGAATGTGCACACTATGAAAGAGAAAGGTGATGAGAAATGTGTTTATGTTATGTCAGAGACCATACATGAGAAATCTTTTCAGTTAAGAGGGCATGAGTTGCACTTGCCCAACATGCTTTAACTTGGGGCCTACTCTGCTTAATTGTCCTTGCTGCCTGCTCTCATGGAAAGTGGAGACGTCAAGACTTTTATATATTTCCCAGTCTTGCACCTGGACACAGGATTCCACTTTGCTCTCTCCTAGTCAGATCCCATGTGGAATTATTTCCTTTCTCAGACCCAAATTCCTTTGTTTTTTCCCTACAAATCTTGTCAGAGAACCTGGCAACTGATTTTAGCTCTTTCATTCCACTCTCTTCAAAAGACATGTCCTCTCTCTTTCAGTACAGTCTGCAAACAAATAACCATAGGTGTGGATGGTATTCACGCTGCATCAAAGATTGCAATGACTTTAACTCTGTGTCCTCTGTGGTTTGGGGGCAACAAAACACGCTGCTCTATGGACAAGACAGCAGTCTAAGATCTTCAGTTTATTAATGCTCCTCCCACAAAACAAATGAAATTGGACAAGGAAAAAAATTCCTATTAGTATAACTAGTTAAAATCTGAGGTTGGCAGGGAGGAGCCAATTTTTTCATGCTTGTAGAAGAAGACAGTTTGAGAAAGCCCCTAAGGTAATACATTAAAAAGGAAGAGAGACTCTGAATACAGTGTTCATTCCTATAATGGGATAATTAAACTCCTCTGTCTTTTGTACAGAATAGGGAAGAGTATGGATCTACTTTTAAACCAAAGGAAAGACACACAAGAGTTGTTGACCTGGCCCTGCCAGGGTGGGGAGGGGAGGGGAGGGGAGGAATGGCTCCATCGACATAAGAGTGAGTGGGGATACAAAAATCTGGATTTCATGGCACATGATCATTGCATCCACGCAGCAGCTTCAACAGATAACAGTGCATGTTTGTGGGTGTTCAGAGAGGTAGGTAGGAAGACACAATCACTGTCTTAGGCTCCTGTGATAAGCTGGTATAAAGAATATGTGAACTGACCTGCATAGTTGGCCAGACAACTGTAGCATCAAGATCCATTGAACATAGATCAGGCTGCGGAAAAAAGATTTTTTGTCCCACTCCTCTTCCACCTATACGACCATGTTGTGGATCCAAGTACTAGATGGAGTAACCCCAACATATCTCATATGAACTGCAAAGAGTTATTTGGCCTCCCCATAAGGTTAACACACACACACACACACACACACACACACACACACAAAGGCTGGTCCCTTCAGCAGAGTTTGTCTACAGTTGATTGGGTCACACAAGGAGAAGTTGTAACCACTGTTGTTCTGCCACACTGGGTTTCTACAGCACAGCCAAGGGGAGTGAAACACAGAATTTGGGACAGGAGTGGTGCCGCTTTGCTGACATCAACAAAAAATAAAATGGACATTTTAAAAAAACTGGCTCACAGCTGGAGGTTCCTTCTTAGAGGGAAGGCAAATGCCCAGCACTAAATGGTTAATGGAAAGGCACAGCTGAATCTTGCCAATGGCAGTTGGGTGTATTTCTGCTCCTTGGCAGAATTAACCTGGTCTGATATGAGGAGTTGTAGTTGGAGAGACTTTTGGGAATGGCAGAAGAACACAGCTAAGCTGTCTGCTTCATTTTAGATTCTTTCTCATTCATAACAGAAGGCCAGAATTACTTTGTCTGCCAATGAAAAGTCAAAGGAAAGGAGGAATGGCTTTTTTCCCCCAGTTGAAAAGTTAGCCCGGAGATTCATCAATGTGGGATGGATCCACAGAGAGCATTTCTCCTCATAGAGTTATGAGAGCGACAGAGTCTGTGTTGAGACCTGGGTGTCTGCAGTTTCTCGGTCTGCCCGTTGATGATGCACATGGACTGAGCAGGTTCCTATGTGCCAGAAATCCACAGCAAAGAGGCCGAAGAGCAGGAAGAGGTCCATGGCTAGGGCCCATTCACAGTAGGCTGCCTCAGAATGTAGATCCAAACAAAACAATGCGACCGCTGGGGTTAAAGAGTCAAGGAGAAGGACCAGACCAGCCAGTGCTTTTCAATTCCGAAATAGGTTTGGATAAGGCTGGGAAGTGGCCACTGTTGGCTCAAGGACTTTGCAGGGGAGCAGGTCTTGGGAAATATGCCACCAAATAGGCATCCTAATTTGCCCACAGACGTGGATGGATAAATAACAGGTCACATACTGCCCCCACAACATAACAGGAGCATTCTGGGTGCCAAATTAAGATAACCTCAACACCATCCTCCCACACCTGGATTGCCCATGCTCCCCAAGGATATTAAATTATTTGAAACTGTTTGATGCCGAATCCAAAGAATTTATTTATTTTTCTCAGTTCCCTGCTTTTCAAACTATCTGATGTAATTCCAGTCATCATTTTTCACTTATTCCCCAGGAACTGGTGCCAAAATTCTTTTCATTGGCTATAACTGTTCCTTTCTTTCCCAGAAACTCTCCATGGACTGACCACTGATCACTTACAGACTGATATGGGTCTAGGGACCGCATTTTGAGTAGCACTGCCCTACAGCTGATTCAGAGAGTCAACAACTATTTGCCAGTGTGCCAGGACCTGGTACTGTATTGTTGCCCACTTGCTATAATTGTTCTTTCTTTTCTAGAAACTCCACAGGGACTGTCAGCCCATGGTTCAGGTCTATGGAGCAACACTTTGCGTAGACCTGCCTTGCACCACTTCAGTGGTCAAAATTTCACTGATTCCATGTGCTTCAACATCCCTCCTAATGCATTGCTGACCACTCACCTTGAACTCTACCCTGCTAATGCCGCAGATAAATCCTGGCCAACACTTTGTACCTGCTTCTTTCCCTCTACTTTCCTTATCTCTATAGATGTCATGTTGAGGATACTGGCAACAAAGAACACAGAGCCACAAAAGCTGAGGGAGAACCGGAGAGATGCAATCCATGGCCCTCCATGTCTTGGTTTCACTCGGTCGGTCAGAAAAGTCTGGACCCAGAAATAAAGGAGTCCCACCACAAAAGCTAGGAAGGCCCCTACGAAATGGGTTTCCATCTGGTTATACTGCTGTGCGAGGTCAGGGGAAGAGAAGGAGGAAACCACATTATGGCACTGAAACATTTTTCCCCACCAACACTATTGCCCAACACTAGTGCCCAAATTATTGGGCTTGTAGAAATACAGGAAATACGTTGTGATTTGTTGTCAAGTCACCTCCAACCTATGGCCCTGTGAGCCACAGAAGTCATTCATAGGAGGAGTCCCAGTCATCAACTGCCCTGCTCAGATCTTGCAAAGATGTCTAGTTGTTGCTGCTGTTAGGTACCTTTCAGTCAATTCCCACTTATAGCGACCCTGTCATAGGGTTTTCTTGTCAAGATTTGTTGCCTGAACGTGACTTGCCAAAGGTTACTCAGAGGGTCTCCATGGCTGAGCAGTGATTTGAACCCCGGTCTCTCATAATCCTAGTCTGACATTCAAACCACTACATCACATTGGCTCCCTGAAAATTGAATTAAATCAAATCAATTGAATTCACAAGACCATCTCCCCAGCTAAGACAGCCATTCTCCTCTTGTCCCCAAAGAGAGAATGCATCACTGTCAAGAAAAAGAGAACAAAGGGGAATGTACAATTGCAGGAAGTGTGCCTATTAGGTAAGGATGCAGATTTAGAAACAATAACTGTCATTTAAATAAAAATGTAATGAATTTACAGTTGATGGGCAACACTGGGTTCCACCCTTCCTCTCTCTATCTTTAAATTACACTTGGATCAAACTGTCCATCAAGTGGAGGCAAGGATGGGATTTTTATGTAAAAGGGGACACATGCTCTCTTCAATACTAATGCTAAGGTGGTACTTACAAACGGAACAGGTGAGCTTTTGCTGCCTACCTACTCTAATTCGAGCACTGTGCCCCCTTAAGATACACCCCATATCTTCATTCTATGATAACCCAGCTCCAATTCTACCAATCTCTTACCTGGAAGTTGCCCACTAAAGATGCTCCAAGGGCACAGAGTAGGCCTAGAACAAGCCCAATTACATTTAAACGGGAGTGACAGCCATAATCACGCACTTGTTGGTACTTTAGAAAGCAAATGATTACACCTAGAAGAGACATCATATTGACTTTAATCCACAAATCACTGAGCTTGGTACATTTAGTGTTTAACCATCTATCTCCCCACTCCCTGCCACTGACACCTATTCTATATCTATCTCCTGTTTCTTAAGGATATGGCAACTTCTTTATCTTCATCTGCCCCTTCCACACTGTCCAGAAAGGTTAAACCAAACAGCATTTGTTTTACGGGGAAATAAAGAATATAGGTAACTAAAATGGTAGAAGGCCTGGAAACCATGCCCTATGATGACCAGCTTAGGAAGCTAGGTATGTTTTCATCTGGAGAAGAGAAGGTTAAGAGGTGGCATGATAGCTATGTTTAAATATTTGAAGGGATGTCATATGGAAGGTGGAGCAAGCCTGTTTTCTGCTGCTCCAGAGACTAGAACACAGAGCAATGGCTTCAAACTTCAGGAAAAGAAATTCTATCTAAATATGAGGAAGAACTTTCTGGAATATGCTACCTTGGAGTGCGCCAGAGTCTCCCTTGGAGGTTTTTAAACAGAGACTGGATGGCCACCTGTCAGGAATGCTTTGATGGTGTATTTCTGCATGGCAGTGGGTTGGACTTGATTGCCCTTGTGGTCTCCTCCAAGTTTATGATTCTAAGAGGCTGTCATGATAGCAAAGAATGGGCCTTGGACATAGAATTTGGTATCCTAAGAAACTCAAGCATTTTATTTTGTAAAAATTTAACTCCCAAATCACTTATTGTCACTATCTGAAACCATGTCCCATGTACAAAGATTGGAAATAATATTTATGATGTCATCAACCAGACTTATGGGCTTGTAAATATTGCAATTCACATTTGTACCGGTGGCACAGTTGCCATGACCGCAAAAGACACCCCCTCTCCATTTCCACAAACTCACAGCAGAATCCAGACAACCACATTGATTGAAGGAATTCTGAGGTGCTGGAGACAGGGTCCTGGATGACAACACTTCCAGCCCCCTCCTGCCTGCGAAACAGAGTGCGAACTTTTTACACTTTTCCTTGCTGATGGGGTGGGGAGCTGGATACATCATCATTCAGGGCTTTTCTCTCCAGTACCTCGGAATTCCACAGGTTAGTGTGGCTGCCTGACTTCTTAGGTGAGTTGGGAGGGGTCAAATTGGCCCATATATTACAAATACTCTGTTACATTAAATATATTTTCTTTAAAATAACAGAGGAAGATGACTTCACATTCTTGTTTCTAAGAAGTCCAATACTCATTACAGTTTGGGTGTAATGAACAGCGAGTTTTGATTTTGTTATCTAGTTCTTTATCTCCAGTGAGTGAACTGGAAACTGGAGATAGAGAGTTACATAAAATCTGGAAAGATTTTGCCCCAAAATTGACTCTGGCTTTCAAGATGGAAACGTTTTGCATAGGAGAGGAGCCTTGGTTGGCTGACAGCCTGCGGTTTCTTTAAAAAGTGAATATTCATAGAACAAATGAATAATCTTCACTACTAATGGAAATGATAATTATTTTTTTGATCTTACTGACAATTAGAAAAAAACAAATTAATTGTTCAGTCTAAGTTCCAAGCTTTAAATATGCAGTGGTACTGGAGATACAGGCCTCAGTTCTATATCCCCTCGTATAAATCTACAAGCAGACCTAAGTTACAACGAGCAATATACTCCCTCACTTATTGTAAAAGTCCTGCAGCCACCTTGCATGGCCGTGTCATGTTTTGTGGAAGGCCGACTCAAAGAAGCATCTAGCTATGTTGTCATAGCCAGACACACAATGGTTACAGCAGTGCTGAGACCCCATCATCGTCTTACCTCTGGCTACAATGATGTAGCCAGACACTTTCCAAGCCTGCCTGCTTGCCACCAAGTATGGAATGGCTGTCTGAGACAGCTTCAGGGGATTTAATAGTAAGGCCATTTCCTCATGGTATTGCCATCCCAGGATGGGGAAGTGATGGTAGTGGTCCGCAAGTCATGCTTTCACATGATGTCGTTGCAGTCCCACTGCCAACCTGTCCCTACATCACAGAATATTCACTCAATGGAAAAAAAATCCATTAAGTGCCCGTGATCATGCGACACTCCCATCACCACTGGCCATATGGAAGGGGCATAAGTGCAATGGGGAAGGAAGGTGTGTGTCGCTCATGCTCCCTTCCACATGGAGCCAGCCAGGTGCAGAGGGGAGCATTTGTGTCACCCTTCCATCCTCGCAAAGTCACTGCCGAGATGAAACTGGGACCACAATGGGAACTGGTAAGGTGCAGAAACAGCCTAAATCAGGGGGAAGGCTCTGCTCACTGTGGAGGGAGGAAGGGAATACCTCCCCATAACACATGAAAAAGGCCATCCACATGCATAAGGGACATTTATGCATGGGTATGTTCCTAATAGAATTCCAACCACTATATGTTAAACTTGCCCCATCTCCTATCAGAAATGAAAGTCACACTAGCACACCACTGGGAACAGGGCAGTCTCACAAAGCCAGTTTCTCAATTTCACCAGGACTCAAAAGTTCAGGCCAATTCCCTTGTCAGTAGGGCTTTTGGTAAGAGAAGGAAAATGATTTCAGGCTTACCCAGAAATGCTCCTAGATTAAGAACTTGACCAAATAGGCAGCTCTGGGGTGGGTAAGCGCCACAAGTGCTGAGGAGAGACAAAATGGGATATTTCATAGGCCTTGAGTCTTTCTGAAGCTGGCCCCTCCAGGTGCCGTTCTGCCCCTGGGAACAAAATGAGAGCACCACCTCTTCAAACAAGATTTCTTCCCTTCCCAAATGAAATTCTCATTCAGTCCCCAAATTTCTAGCATTGCAAAGGGTAAGATATTGAAAAACACTCCCACCTAGAGTTCTTATCTGCACTGTGTTTGCATTCCCTTGGTAGCTCTGTCTGCCCACTTTTTTTTGGATGCCTAAACTTTCTAAATGCACAAGTGAAGTTTCAGGTTACTGCAGTGCTAGAAATGGGGGAGCGAATGAATGCTCATTCTTGGAAGGGATCAGTGCCCTGATTTTGCACACCCACCTCGGCAACACCCCTGCATCAAAACTGGCTCAGCATGGTGTAGTGCCTTGAGTGCTGGACTAAAGCCATTTCCGCACTACATTGTTACAGTGCTATGATTCCACAGTCAATATCCTGTGGAATTCTGGGGTTTGTAGTTTACTGAGGCCAAAGAGCTCTCTGGCTGAGAATTCTAAATGCCCCTCCCTAAACTGCAAACCCCAGAATTCCACAGCCTGTTGAAAGTGGAATAGCACTATAATAGCATAGTGTGGAAATGGCCATAGAGATTAAGAGAAGAGTGGCACACAAGCTGAATTTCTGACTGCCATTGGCCCATGATTTTATTTAAAGATCTCACATGCATATGCAGACACAACCTTCTATTCGAGTTGCCATGGCCCACCCATACTAGGTAGCTTCTCAAGCCTTGCATGTACATGTCCTTCTCTCCCTGTTCCTTGTGTCCTTCTCCACAAAGAGCAGGCCAGGTGGAAACATCCCAAATCCATCTGAGGGAGGGATGAGCAGCACCTGACGACTGAAAAGAACAGGTAGATGGGCAGCGGGCACAACAGGATGGAGAGGTCCAGGCAAGGTGAATGATCTGACACCCCACCTTTCCCTTCCATGGGTTGAGGACATCTCAGAGCTCACAGAAGCTTTCTGGTGGGGCTTTTTCCCTCCTAATGAAAGGACATGGAGGTAGTGGTTGGGTACAATTTATGGAAATGAGCTGCCAAGGAATACACAAGTGAAAAAGGCTTGGGAAACACTGCGCTAGGTGATTCTGGACCATGGCAAACCCCTTTGAATATATCTTGCCAAGAAAAGTGAATCAGAGGATCGGCCTAATTCAGCATTGACTTGAAGGCACCAAGCAACAACAACCAGCCTTTACCATCCTCAGCTCCAATGGCACCAAAACTCCCAATACCCCCAGCCAGCATGCTGTAGTTCAATACCTCTGGCAGGGGCTGGGCTTAGGAAGGCTGAAGGGATCCATTCATTTTCTACTGGCAGGGTGAGGATCCATAATGGGCTTGGAACCCTGGCTTAAAGCTGGTTGCAGCAGTACTACCACCAGGTGGTAGGAGACTGAGAAAAGGCCGGTAAATATATGTTTGGGTGAACACATGCCTCGTTTTGAAAAGGCTCACGTCTACTGCCAAGAGGTTCATTCAGGGACATAGGGCCCACTCACACCAATAAATTACAGTGCTATATTCCACTTTTAGTGCCATAGCAAAATCTTATGGAATTCTGGGATTTGTAGTTTGAGGAGGCCCCGGAGTCTCTGGCTGATAATACTAAATGCCTGTCCCTGAACTTCAAATCCCAGGATTCCATAGGACAGTATCATGTCAGTTAAAGTGGAATATAGTGCCATAACTGTATGGTGTGAATAGGGCCCAGCCACATCCCCTTTCATGCTTTTTCTGTCCCCATCCATCCCATCTTCTCCAGCTTCTGCCTGCCTGTCTGCCTGTTGCCCTCCTCCTTTTGGCTCCCTTGCTGGTTGGCCCCTTTGGGATCAGTGGGACAGCTGGCAAATTGGTTTTCCCCTCCCTAACCGTTTGGCTGTTTTTTGTGTGGAATTATCTCCCCAGGAAGGAAGCCCGCTTGAAATGCATTTTGTTTAAAGCATAACTGTTTTCAAACATATTAATCCCAATTTGCTCAAGGCAACATTTTTAATATACATATGCATGCATGCATGTATTCAAAATGTATACATGCATGCATGCGCGCACATACACACATATTTGTTTTCTTTTTCTCTTTAGCAAGCAAAGTGATTCAGAAGACAGCAAATTCCAAAACTCACAAAACAGTGATACTTGCCCTGGGCCAACGAAAAAGCACAAAATACATCATCCAAAATGTGCTGGTTTTTGCCTTATGCCCAACACAGCTCTCCCTGAATGTGTTTTAAATAGTTCAAAGGTGGGCCACAGTGTCAGTAGGCCCTGCCTAGATGGCCAGAAATCATTAGCAATTATTAGTGTAGCTAACAGAGTGGCCCCAATTCATTTGGAAGGCTGTCTATACATCAAGTTAAGCTTTATAGACTCTACCACATTAGATACCACGTCCCTTCTGAAAACTGTCAAATGGTCTTTGGAAAGAGATAGGCTGCTTAACCTAAATATTAAAATACAAGAGTTAGAAACATAAGCAATCCTGCCAGTAGAGCCTATTCTGTAAGACTGGGGCAATCATCAAAAAGACTATGGCCATTTCCACACTAGACTGTTATAGTGCTATTATTCCACTTTCAACATCCTATGGAGTCCTGGAGTTTGCAGTTTAGGGAGGGGCCTTTGAGGCTGCAAATCCTGCAAACCCCAGAATTCCATAGGAAGTTGAAAGTGGAATAATAGCACTATAACAGTCTAGTGTGGAAATGGCCTATGATCTTCACAGAAGACAAGCTGATTTCTTGAAGCAAAGGAAGTTAAAGCATAGCCCTTGAAGATAACCCCGAGTAAGGATCAGAGTCAGATGGAGTTTTTTGTTTTTCAAACTTGTGTATGTGTGGGCATGCACACACGCATGTGCATGCGACCATATTCATATGCCTCAGGTCTTTTTTGGAAACCCATTCAAGCTGTACCTGATATATGGAAATCCTTCTGTGATATTTACAGAACCATTTGCAACAGCCATGGCAAACCTGAGGAAACAAGAATCCTGCATGTGAGACATCTAGGGTTGCCAAACCAAAGTGCATTAATTCTGACAGCTTCACATAATATGTTACACACTACATTTACATTTCCCCCAACCTCAATATCAAGCTGATTTCCAGTTTCCTTGCAAAGAGACTTGAAGCTTTCCTGCTCTCCCTCCCTTAAAAGACAGAGTTGCTGACAGATCAAGGAATGCAGGGCAAGCCTAGTGTACTTCAACTGAGGCTCTGTAATCAGAGATCCAGCATAGCAGTTTGAGTGCTGGACTAGGACCCTGCAGACTAGAGTTTGAATCCGTGCTCAGCTATAAGAACCCACTAGGTGACCCTGGGTGCATTACACATTCTCAGTCCCAGAAAATCCTGTGATACGGTTTGCCATATATTGGAAATTATTTGAATGTATTCAACTACTACAACAACCAGTTATCAGCAGCCAAGCTCTTCCTAAAAAGTTAAATACTATTCACCTGCAGATCAAACTGCTGTTACATGATATAAAGCAATTCCCATAACACCTCTCAGACTAACAGAAAGAAAGAAATGTCTAGCATAAGCTTTCGTGGACTCCAGTTCACTCCATCAGATGCATTGTATCATGTATCTGATAAAGTGGACTAGAGTCCATGAAAGTTTACACTAGAATGACTTTCTCTACAAGATTCTTTTATATCTTCTTATGCTGATACAGACTAACACAGCTTTGTCCTTGAATGATGCTAAATCAGGAATGCACAGCTTGTGCCTCTCCAAATGTTGCCAGACTGCAGTTTCCATTGGCCATGCTGGCTAGGGTTGATCGGAGTCGCAGTACAACAGCATCCAGGGGGCCACCCACTCACCGTCCTGTTAGGGTGACCCCAGGCAAGTCACGCTCTCTCACCCTCAGAGGACAGCAAGAGCAATTCCACTCCCTTCAAGTCTCAAGGAAAGTCTCAAGTCCTTGC
>CAOLHI010006462.1:0-80189 GCA_948474755.1 Ctenosaura bakeri
AACTGCTACTCTTTTGATCTGTCTCCATAGCCACTGCCTACGTGTCCGTCCAATATGTCTCTATGGCTCACTATGTTTGATATAAAATAATTAGGATCCTCACGACATAGCTTTTAGGTGTGTTAGGGGGCTTACACTAATACATTGCAAAATAGGAAGAGAATTCAAAAGGATAAACTAGAAAACTGAGTTGAAATTAATAAAATCTAATCCATCAGGGAGAAATACAAAGTTTGGGACTGAGACTGTTTTGGTCGCCTTGGTGGATGACCTGTGCTGGCAACTAGATGGGGGAGCGTTCCCTGTTGGTTCTGCTGAACCTTTTGGCCGCTTTCTGTATAACTGGCCATAGTATCCTTCTGGGTCACCTTGTGAGGATGGGACTTGGGGGCACTGTTTTACAGAGGCGTCATTCCTTCCTGGAGGACCAAGCCCAGAAGGTGGTGCTGGGAGGCTCCTGTTGAACCCCTTGTCCTTTGGCCTGTGGGGTGCCTCAGGGTTCTGTCCCGCATCCTATTTCACATCTCCGTGAAACCACTGGGTTAGATTGTCTGGAGTTTTGGGATTTGGTGCCATCAGTACGCAGAAGACACCCAACTTTATTACTCCTTTCCACCACAAGCCGAGGAAGCTGTTTTGGTCCTAAACCAATGGCTGTTATCAGTAATGGATTGGAAGAGGGCAAAGAAATTGAAATTTAATCCAGACAAAAGAGAGGTACTCTTGCTCAGTTGAAAGACAGATCAGGGAGTAGGGATTCAGCCTGTGTTAGATGGGGTTACGCTCTCTCTGAAGACACAGGTCCGCAGAACAGATGTCCTCCAGAGGACACTCTGAGCCTGGGAGCCCAGGTCTCGGCAGTCGTCAGGAGTGCGTCTGCACAGTTAAGGCTTGCGCACAAGCCATGCTCATTCCTTGAGATGTCAGAGTAACACATGTCTTGGTTGCATCCCAGTTGGATTATCGTAACAGGCTCTATGTGGGGCTGCCTTTGAAGAGCGTTTGGAAACTTCAGCTGGTCCAAGGAGCTGCAGCCAGATTGTTAACTGGAAGTAGCTACAGGGATCACACACACACACACCTCTCATTGCAACAGCTCCACTGGCTGCCAGTCTGTTTCTGGGCACAATTCAAAGTGCAGGTGATGACCTTTAAAGCCCTAAAGGGCTCACATCCAGCACCGTATTTTCCACTATGAACCAGTCCTGCTTTGAGATCTGCTGGAGAGGCCCTTCTTTCTGTCTCGCCACCTTCACACATGCATCTGGTGGGAAAACGAGAGAGGGTCTTCTCAGTGGCTGCTCCCAGGCTGTGGAACTCCCCTCCCAGAGATGACACTCCTCCCTCCCTTCTTTCCGTAGACAATTCAATAGCAATAGCATGTGTATTTCTATACCGCTTATCAGCTAAGTGCTCTACAAGTGGTTTACAACGTGTTAGCTAATTGTCCCCAACAAGCTGAGTACTCATTTTACTGACTGCGGAAGGGTGGAAGGCTGAGTCAACCTGGAGCCCTGCAGAGTCGAACTCAGTGTTGTGGCCGCAGTACCGGCATTTAACCACTACGCCACCAGGGCTCCTGCTAATTTTAATTAAAGACATTTTTATCTTGGCAGACATTCAATAAATGATCATTGCCTGACTAAAGGAAGGTGCTGGTTATTTTTAATTGTGATCTGTTAGTTGTTTTTTTTTTTTAATAATTTTTTATTGATTATATAACTGAAAAACAAAAACAAAAAATTAAACACCATGTGTTATACATAATAGTGGAATTAAAAAAAAAAATTTTTTTCCTTTAAACAACATAAACTTACATTATTTTTTTTTCTCTTTTACACTTGAAATCATAACCTTATTCAGCTTATTCCATATCATACAACTTGTACATTTTTGTTACCTATCTTTAATTCTTATTTTCATTATATTCAATTTTATTATTATAGTTTCATTCTTAATTCTATATTTTCGACTTCCATTTAACCTATTGCTATTATTAATTATAATCTTATTACTTCAAAGCCAGTTATCTTTTAACTTTTTTTTTCCTTTTAAAAATTAAACATCACATATCCAATTTCATCAATAGATCACAAGTTTAACACACACGCATAATATAAAATTAAAAAAAATAAAAAATAAAAAATATAATATGTATATATATATATATATATATATATATATATATATACCCACCCCCAGAGCCAACTTTTTATTTAATCCAGTTTCCAAAATTGCCATTCTTCTTGTAATAGGGTAGCTTTACCATCTCTTATCAAAGCTTTTTCCAAAAATATTTTCCAAATTTCCTCAAAATCATTCCCTTTTGCTAAACCTTTCATAATCTAATTCTACATGTTAATTTATCATTAATTGCAATTTTCCACACTTCTTTATACCATTCCTCTATTTGAAATTTTTCATTTGTTTTCCATTTTTTTGCTATTATTAATCTCGCTGCAATTAACAAATTTGTTATTAATTCTTTTCTTACCTGAGTGCACTCAACCTTGTTATATATAGACAACAACGCTATATTTGGACATACTGGTATTACTACTCCTGTAATCTCTTTTATCTCTTTAAGAACCTTTTGCCAAAATTCCATTATCTTATTACAATTCCACCACATATGCATATATGTACCAATTTCTTGACATCCTCTCCAGCATAATCTTGTATATTTCTCATCTATTTGATTTAATTTCACTGGAGTCAAATACCATTTCCAAACTATTTTATAATAATTCTCTTTTATTCTTATTGATAATTTTTTTAAATGACGTTGTTTCCAGATTTTTCCCCATTCTTGTATATCTATATTTTGTGCTGTCTCTTCCTCCCACATTTTTCTAAGATAATCCTCTTCTTGTTCTTTTGATAATATTTTATATATTTCACTTGTTGTACCTTTTAGTATTTCATTTTCTTGCATATTTTCTCTTTGAATAATAATTTGTTCAAATTTAGTATATTCTTTAATATCCTTAACATATCTTTTCATACTCTTTGTCCATTGCTCTAATTGTATGTAATTTAACCAGGATATTTTAGTTTCCTGCAATCTCTCTTTCATTCTATCTTTATTTATCATTATTTTCATCCAATCTTTTAATCTATGTATTTTTTGTTTTTTTATTTCTTTCTCTATTATTTCTCTCAAATTCATTGGAAATTTTTCCATCATTACTATCGGAGTTAATATTGATATATTTGGTATCAATTTTCTTTTATTTTTCTTCCATATTTCTATTATATTTTTTATAAAAGGATTTTCTATCTTTTCCATTTCTTTCTTTGAAAAATTCCTAAAAAATATATTTTCTAATTTCATCTCAATATTCTTATCTTCTGTCACTAACCAATATAAATCACCCTTTCCTGAAACTCCATCTATAATATATCTCAGTTGATTTGCATAATAATACCATTTTAAATTTGGAAGTCCCAGGCCACCTTCTTTTTGACTTTTATACCAATATTTCTTATTAATCCTCGATTTCTTATTTCCATTACAAAAATTATTTAATATCTTTTGCCACTCCTTTAACTCTTCCTCTGATACTTTTATTGGTAACATTCTAAACAAAAAATTAATTTTAGGTATAATTTTCATTTTTACCACTGCTATTCTACCAAACCACGATAACTTTATATTTTTGTAGTCCTCTAATTTCCGTTTGATTTCCAATCTTAATTTCTTAAAAAAATTTTCTTGTAGTCCTTGTAAATTTTTTGTAATATCTATTCCTAAATATTTAATTGATTCTTTTACTTTAAGTAATCCTCTTTTACTACTTATAAATTTTTGTACTTCTTCTTTAGTATAATTAAATAACATTATTTCTGATTTGGGCCAATTTATTTTCAATCCTGTCTTCTCCCCAAACTCTTTTAAATGTTTATCTATCCTATCTATCTTTTCAACCGGATCTTTAATTGTCAACAGTGTGTCATCTGCAAATAAGCTTATTTTATTTTTCTCCTTAGCTCCAATTCCTTCCAAATTCTCATCATTTCTTATCACATTCGCTAATGTTTCTATAACTATTGCAAATAAAACTGGAGATAATGGACATCCTTGTCTCGTTCCTCTTGTTATTTGAATCTGATCTGTAAATCCATCATTTACCATCACTACAGATGTATTATCTGAATATAATTGATTTATTAACCCTTTAAATCTTTCTCCTAATCCTATTTTATTTAAAATTGTTTTTAACGCCAGCCATTCCACACAATCAAAGGCTTTAAATATAGCTAACGCTAAAATTCCAGCTTTTTGTTTTTCTCTATGCATTATATTTATTTTATTTATCGTTTTCCCTATTAAATTTGCCATCTGTCTTCCTTGAATAAAACCACATTGGTCTTTATGTATATACTTATATATAAATTTATTTAACCTCTTCGCCATTATTGCTGTCAAAATTTTTGCATCTTGGTTTATTAAAGATATTGGTCTATAAGAACCTGGATCCATAGGATCCTTATTTGGTTTTAAAATTAATATTATTAGTGACTGCTTCCATGATAATGGAATTTTTCCACCCCTTAATATACTATTATATAAAACTTTTAGTTTAGGAATTAAACCTTTTTTAAATGTTTTATAATATTCTGGACCTAGTCCATCCAATCCTGGTGATTTTCCTCCTTTTAAGTTATTTATTACTTCTTCTATTTCCTCTTCTGATATCATTTCTTCCATCAATCCTTTATCTTGTTCTGTTAATCTTACTTTCCAATTTTTATTAATAATATTAATTGGGCAGAAATATTTTTATCCAAAGGGCAAACAAGATGGTAAGGAGCGGAAAGAAAATCTGTGAAATGAAAAATGTAAAAGACCGGGACATGGATTTTTTTTTTTATTTTAAGAATGACAAATACAGTGTAAGACAAGATGTTCATTCATTTAGTCCCACTGATACCTCTAAAAACTATGTAGCCGATAACATTTATTTAAGCCTATGTGTAGTACCTCAGATCATGCAATTCCTGGTCTTGGTTTCCTTTCATCAGTTTTTTCTGTAGGAGTCAGTTTTTTTATATCTGGTTGCTGTTGTAGAGGACTGGACAAAATAATTTTCTTTCTTACGGTAATGGTGATGGTTTCTTCTGTTCCCCGCCCCCTGTTCCTCTTCAACTGGCAGAACTAAAAAAGGTTCTTTGGCCTCAGTAAATACAAACCCCAGAATTCCACAGGATTTTGAAAGTAGAATAATACCACTGTCACAAGGTGGGGTGGAAATGGGGCGTGTGTGTATGTGCTTTCAAGTCACCTGTTGAATTCCAGTGACCTCATGAATTTCACAGGGTTTTCTTAGGTGAGGAAAACTCAGTTTTGCCACTTCTTTCCTCTGACATATAACCCAGGGCACCTGGTCTTCCTTGGTGGTCTCCCATCCAAGTACTGACAAGAGCTGACCCTGCTTCAGTTCCAAGATCAGATGGGCTCTGGCTCCTCAGGGTATTTAGGCATTCTGCTCTTTAGGCAGAAAGCATAAAATCATAGAACCAGTAACCGCCTCCCTCCCAATAAAGTAAGGAAAGGGTGTTAGTGGGTTTTTTAATTTCAATTTTCCCCCACATTTGAGTGTGGTTATTAAAGCTGGGTGGCCGGGAGAGATTACGGATTCTGCTGGGCCAATAGTCTCCTGTACTCAACTAGCCCGTTGGTCTTAGCTGGGGGGACTGCTGTTGCAACTCTTTGGCCTTTGGTCTGTGGAGTTCCAAAGGGTCCTGTTTTGTCCCCCATGCCCGTGGTCATCAGTTGAAAAGCAGGTCAGGGAATTGTGATTCCTCTGGTGCCAACAGGCTTAAACTCTCCCAAAGATGCAGGTTCTCAGCTTGGATATACTCCTATATTCAGACCTGAGGCTGGATACTGAGGTTTTTGCAGTCGCCCTTCCATCGGACGTCTGACTCGGCCATGGTGACATGGCACTTAAGTTACATTTCATTTGGATTCCTGCAACACTCTCTATGGAGGGCTGCCTTTGAAGAGCATTCAGAAACTTCAACTGGTTACAGGGAGCAAGGAGTTCCCTTCCTGGAACAGCTCCACTGGTTGCCAAACTTTTCTGGACACAGTTCAAAACGTAGGTGTTCACGTACAAAGCCCTGTACAGGTGTAAAGTCCTGGCTGACTGGTGTAAATGTTATGGTTGTGGTTACGACCTATGAACCCCTATGCAGCTCACGCCAAGGCCTACATCTGTCCATATGACCCTTCCCAAGCTCTGAGATCTTCAGGGAAGCACATGTCTCTACCCTGCTGTTTCACAGCCGCATTTGCTAGGAGAAGGCCCTCTCTGCTGTTGCTCCCTGACTCTGGAACTCCCTCCCTAAGGAGCGTAGAATGGCTCCTTCTTTGCTGTCTTTTTGGCAGCAGCTATTCAGACCTGAACAGCTTTCTGGTCAGGACCTATCAAGACCTTCTTATTCCAGCAAGCTTTTGAGAATTGATTGTTAACTAGAGAAGGGCTTTTGGTTGTGGTGTTCTTGTTTAAATCTTTGTTTTAAAGTAAGATTTCCTCTAGTTTTAATTCTGTTACTTTTTTTCAATGTTTTTATTTATGTGGGTATTTATTTCAGTTTTCTGATTTTTGTAAGCCCCCTTGAGTCACAGTCTGGGGTGTAAATACAAAGATGGATGACCGTCTCTGTCTCTCTGGGACTGTGACCTGTTTCTTTCTCCTTTTCAGGTAGAAAGCGGCAACTGGGTGAGAACGAAGGGGAACCATGCAGAGCATTGTCCAAAAGATCCAGATGTCAACAGGTGGAAAAGAATGGAAGAAGCCTTGATCCTCTTGCAAAGAGGGGGATCCATACTGGACAGAAACCTTTCAAATGCTTGGAGTGTGGAAAGAATTTCAGTCATAAGTCCCTCCTCACTTGTCATCAAAAAGTTCATTCAGGGAACAAACCATTTAAATGCTCAGAGTATGGAAAGAGCTTCCAACAGAAGAGGGATCTCATTTGTCATCAGAGAACTCATTCGGGGAAGAAACCATATCAGTGCTTGGAGTGTGGAAAGAGCTTTGGTCAGAAGATAGAACTCACTTATCATCAGTCAGCTCATACAGGGGAGAAGCCATTTCATTGCATGGAATGTGGAAAAAGTTTCACTCAGAAGCAAAGCCTCACTCAACATGAAGTCTCTCACTCAGGAGAGAAACACTTTCAATGCTTGGAGTCCGGAAAGCGCTTCACTCGGAAGATACGCCTCACTTGCCATCAAGCAATTCATACAGGGAAGAAACCCTTTAAATGCTTGAAGTGTGGAAAAGTTTTCAGTTGGAAGAAAAGCCTAATTTGTCATCAGGCAACTCACATAGGAAAGAAGCCATTGAAATGCTTGGAGTGTGGGAAGAGCTTCAGTCAGAAGACATCTCTCACTTGTCACCAAGCAACACACACGGGGCAGAAACCCTTTAAAGGCGAGCAGTGTGGAAGTTGTTTTATTGAGAAGGCAGACCTCACTCGTCATCACGCAACTCACACCGAGCAGAAAATGTTTAAATGCCTGCAATGTGGAAGGAGCTTCAGTCAGCAGACAGACCTCACTTGTCATCAAAGAAGACATGCAGGGGAGAAACCGTTCCAGTGCTTGGAGTGTGGAAAGAGCTTCAGTCAGAAGGCAAAGCTCACTTGTCATCAGAGAAGTCACACAGGGGAGAAGCCATTTAAGTGCTTGGAGTGTGGAAAGAGCTTCAGTCAGAAGGGAAACCTCACCTGTCATCAGAGAAGTCACACAGGGGAGAAGCCATTTAAGTGCTTAGCGTGTGGAAAGAGCTACAGTTGGAAGACAGACCTCACTCGTCATCAGAGGAGTCACACAGGAGAGAAACCATTTCAGTGCTTGGAGTGTGGAAAGAGTTTTAGTCAGAAGGGAAACCTCACCTGTCATCAGAGAAGTCACACAGGGGAGAAGCCATTTACATGTTTGGAATGTGGAAAGAGCTTCAGTCAGAAGGTGCACCTCACTTGTCATCAGAGAAGTCACACAGGAGAGAAACCATTTCAGTGCTTGGAGCGTGGAAAGGGCTTTAGTCAAAAGACAGATCTAACTCGTCATCAAAGAACACATACAGGAGAGAAGCCATTTAAGTGCTTGGAGTGTGGAAAGAGCTTCAGTCACAAGGCAAACCTCACCTGTCATCAGAGAAGTCACACAGGGGAGAAGCCATTTAAGTGCTTAGAATGTGGAAAGAGCTTCACTCAGAAGATATACCTCACACGTCATCAAACAACTCACACCAGGGAGTAGCCATTTCAATCAGCGGTAGGCACCCTACAGAGTCCATGCAGCTCCACCGTGACATTACAGGTTTCTTTGGAGCTCTGCAGACCTGCAGTCCATGGTCATAGCTGTCATTTGGGGCAACTGGATGTGAAATTGCATCACTTCTGTTCACTTTTGGGGCTGTTTTGATGGCCATTCTGTTTGGTGGGTGGGGAGAAACCAAAAGCAGCATTTTTAGAAAATGTTCTTAAGCTCTTTTGAGTCCTGTTTTACCCATAAAACTCTACACTCTTGCCATCATTAGGTCCCAGCAGCTTACCAGGACCCTCAAAGATTCACCCATGGCCCTCAGGCCACACAGTTCTCATGTCAATCCCTGGAGTGTGAAAAATACCCGTAGGAAGCTAGATGTCTCATCAAAGAACACACACAGAGAGAGAAAACCATTTAATTGTTCAATGTTTGTAAAGAGCTGTAGTAGTAGGAAAAGTTCCCTTTGTTCACTTGAAAGCACTGACAGAAGGCCTGCATCTTTGTTATATTTAACACTGACCTATTTAAAATAATAGGTTATTTTCAGTTATACTGGAATAGTTGTAAACAATGTTTAAAATTTTAAAGACATAACAAGTAAGGATCAGTAGAAAAAAGTTACTGTTAAGGGACACAAAACCCACTTCAAGTTTTGCTTATTAGATAATTCACAATGATTACTGGGCAACAAATAATGGCCTATCTATAAGATTTAAGCAGGTGGATAGCTCCGTATTGCTAACAGTTAGTAGCCAAGACATGGAATACCTACAGATGTAAGTTAAGGACAAAAGTGCAAAAGTAGGGTTTCTTGTTCTGTGTTTTTTCTGGAAATAGGTTCTGTTTACATTAATGTATTTGCATAGCCCTTGTTCATATCCTATGTACTTCTCCTCCTCCCTTTTCTGTCTCTCTTTTTTTCTGTAATCCTGGTGTTAAAAATGAAATAAAAATTATCTATACATAAAATAAAAGGAAGACACGTCCTTGAGTTCACAAGATGGATGGGGCTGTTAATAACAATAACTGCCAGAGAGTGTATGTGTATATTTTCCACCCATGTATTTCTGGTTTCCGCTACTATCCTCCGCGCACCCATGGACCCCCCCTCTCTTCCATCCACCTTGTCTCTCTTCTCACTCTGTTCACCATTGTCCTCCACAGACCTTTTGTCCCTCTCGGATGCTCTCCTGGGATCAGAAGCGTTGGAAGGGGTCCAAAGAGACAAGAATTCGCTGCTAAAGTAAACCTGGCCCAGCTCTCCAATCTATCCAGGTCATTTTGAATTTTGATCCTGTCCTCTGGCGTATTAGCAGCGCCTCCCAATTTGGTGTCACCTGCAAATTTGATGAGCATGCCCTCTATTCCTTCATCCAAGTCGTTGATAAAAATATTGAACAGCACTGGGCCCAGGACAGAACCCTGTGGCACCCCACTAGTCACTTCTCTCCAGGATGAAAAGCAGCCATTCGTGATCACCCTTTGGGTTCGGTCGGTCAGCCAATTACAAATCCAACTAACGGTAGCCCTGTCCAGCACACATTTTACTAGCTTCGTTGCAAGAATGTCATGGGGAACTTTGTCGAAGGCCTTACTGAAATCGAGATATGCTACATCCACAGCATTCCCTTCATCTATCAAGCTAGTAACTCTATCATAAAAAGAGATAAGATTAGTCTGGAATGACTTCTTTTTGAGAAATCCATGTTGACTTCTCGTGATTACCGCATTGCTTTCTAAATGATTAGAAACTGACTGCTTAATGATCTGCTCCAGGATCTTTCTGGGTACTGATGTCAGGGTGACTGGGCGATAATTATTTGGGTCCTCTTTTTTTCCCTTCTTGAAGATGGGGATAACATTTGCCCTCTTCCGGTCTGCTGGAACTTCTCCTGTCCTCCAAGATTTCTCAAAGATTATAGCAAGCGGTTCCGAAATGACCTCTGCCAGCTCTTTTAATATCCTAGGATGCAATTCATCTGTACCACCTCTCTACCTATTATGTGCCTCATTTCCTCTGCTTCCTCCCCTGCTCCCCAACCGCCAGGTTGGGTGCTTGTATCCTTCTGGGAAAAAACGGAGGCAAAGAAGGTGTTAAGTAGTTCTGCCTTTTCTCTTCCCCCTGTGAGTAATTCGCCATCTTCTCTGCGCAGCGACCCTATCGTCTCCTTCTTTTTCTTTTGCTGCGGACATATTTAAAAAAGCCCTTTTTGTTGTTTTTAATGTCTCTGGCCAGCCTAAGTTCGTTCTGTGCTTTAGCCTTTCTGACTTCCTCCCTACATCTCCTAGCTACTTGCTTAAATTCTTCTTTGGTGGTTTCCCCCTTCTTCCATTTCCTATACATGTTTCTCTTAACACTCAGCTCAGCTGAGAGTTCTTTAGTCAACCATTCTGGTTTCTTCAGATGCCTTCCATTTTTCCTCCTTATTGGCACAGTTTTAGACTGTGCCTTCAGTATCTTCTTTTTAAGGAACTCCCATGCCTCCTGAACTCCTTTCCCTTTCACTATTCCTGACCACGGAATTCCAGCCAGCAGCTCCCTAAGTTTACAGAAGTCCGCTTTTTTAAAATCTAAGATGAGTGTCTGGCTACCCTTATCTTCTCCTTCCCACTGAATGCTAAATTCCAACAGGGCATGGTCACTCCCCCCTAAAGATCCAACCACTTCTACCTCATTCACAAGGTCATCCCTGTTGGTCAAGACCAGATCTAGAATATTTGATCCCCTTGTGGCCTCTTCCACCTTCTGGACCATGAAGTTGTCTGCAAGACAAGCAAGAAACTTGCTGGACCTTGCTGTCTTGGCAGAGTTTGACTGCCAGCATATATCCGGGTAATTGAAGTCTCCTATTATTACTGTATCTCTCCTCTTTGAGTGTGCAGTCATTTGGTTGAGGAAGGCGTCATCCAAGTCCTCAGCCTGGGTTGGAGGTCTGTAGTAAACCCCCACCAGACTATCCCTATTGTTTCTCGCTGCCTTAATTCTTACCCAAATGCTCTCGACTTGGCTTTCTGGGTTTAAGTCCCGGATCTCTTCACAGGTGAAAACATCCTTGACATACAAGGCTACTCCTCCTCCTTTCTTGTTTGGTCTATTTTTACAAAAGAGGCTATACCCCTCTATTCCTATATTCCAATCATGAGACTCATCCCACCAGGTCTCAGTGATGCCTATCAAATCGTATTTATTTTCTTGTACTAGGAGTACAAGCTCATCCTGCTTGTTTCCCATACTCCTTGCATTAGTGTAGAGACACTTAAGTCCCTGGGCCCTTCCTACAAGTCCTGTTCTATTGATTCTACTCCTCCCGCCATTGGCCGCTTGTACTACTTGTCCAGTATCATTTGGGCCTTTTTCCCCTGTGTTCTTTGAGTCCTTGCCCTGAATAATATTGTCTCCCTCCCCAGTGGAACTTAGTTTAAAGACCTCTTAATCTTCCTTGCAAGACTGTTTGCAAAAACATTCCTGCCCAGTTTTGTGAGGTGCAGCCCATCCCTCGCCAGAAGCCCATGGTCATGGAAATTCAGGCCATGTTCCAAAAACCCAAACCGTTGTTGGCGGCACCATGTGCGGAGCCAGTTGTTGACCTCTACTATTGCCCTTTCCCTACATGCGCCGTATCCTTGAACAGGGAGGAGAGACGAAATGACCACCTGCACACCAAGGTCCTTAAGCTTCGTCCCCATACGCTCGTAGTCCTTTGCGATGTGGTTTAAGCTGCTCCTCGCAGTGTCATTGGTTCCGACATGAACCAAAATGAGGGGCTTATAGTCAGTGGGTTTGACTAGCCTGGTTAGCCTCTCCGTTACGTGGTTGATCCTGGCCCCAGGAAGACAACAGACCTCTCAATTGAGGTTGTCCATTTTGCAGATTGCTGTTTCAGTTCCTCTTAGCAAAGAGTCCCCAACAACCAGAACTCGCCTCTTCTGAGGCTTCCCCTGGGCTCTTCGATAAGCATGTTTTACTAGGACTGCCTGAGCATTCTGTTGAGGCTGGGAGCGTTGATCTAATTCCTGTTGCCGATGTTGGATTCTTTCTTGTTGACATTCTGTTCCCTCTGCGTAGTGCTCCTCTTTGTCTGTAAGTCCAAGTACATCAAAGCGATTGTGTAGGTTAAGAGTCTCTGTTACCTTTTTGGTCCTTTTACTCCTCCGTGTGACATTTGCCCAAGCCTCCGTTTCCTGGCGCTGTGTACTGGCTTCCTGATCTGGCAGCTCCTCCTTGTATTTGGATTTCCGGTAGGTCTTCTCTTCCCTATCCAAAAACTCCTCCCCTTCCCTGATAAGGTGGAGATCAGAAACTCGTGCCTCCAGCTGGCGAACCTTCTCCTCCAAGAAGGTGACCAACTTGCACTTGATGCAGGTGTATCCGAGAACCTCTTGTGGCAAGAAAAGGAACATGCCACAAGTGTTACAGGTGACTGCAGCAGCTCCCTCTCCTTCCATCCTTGAAACTACAGAGAGTAGTACAGGAGAAGCTCAAGAAAGTACAGGAGTTCAAGTGCGCACGCCGAAGGCACTTGCTGTTGGTAGCTCCTAATAAAGCTCCTCCCCGCTAGCTGCCTCCTCCCCCTTGTTAGTCAGACCGTGTGATCAGGCAGAGCCCACGGCCAGGACAATAGCCAGCAAACAATTGCAAGCAAATAACAGCAAAAACAAGCAAGGCCCCACAAGCACAGCAAAAACAAGCAAGGCCCCACAAGCACAGCAAAAACAAGCAAGGCCCCACAAGCACAGCAAAAACAAGCACAGCAAAAACAAGCCTGTAAAACACACCTGGTCTAGGATGTCTTCACAGGCCCAGCTCTCCTCTGCTCTTTCCTCTGGGAAATGAGCTAGAGGCCCGTTGGAGCTGCTTCTGAGTGAGCGATTCCAGGAGAGGGCAAAGACTTTTGGTAGAAGAGCGTCCAGGCGTTCTTTTTCTTGCCAGGGCTCCGTGGGAGCACAGGATGCTTCCCGGGGATGCAGCGACCTGAAGGAAGAGGAGAACATCAGCCTCCTAATGAAAAAAGCGGAAGTCATGGAGAATAATTTGGAGAGGTACTTTTTTTCCATGTTCCAGAGTGTGTGGAGCCTGGCGGTTTAGGGCATAGAACAACCAATGACAGTGAACAGACCCATCCCCCTCAAATTTTACCCTTAGGCAGGGAGCTTTCAGGGCAGCTGTCCAAATGATTTTTGCCCCCTTTTCCAGCCCCAAAGAGGGCAGGCCCATTCTCATGCTTTCGGAGGAGCCGCTCTGGTCTTGGTCTCATCCGGTGAGATGGAGTCTTTGAGGCTCTGACATTTATTTGCCTTTTCCTGCCCCGTTGCAGTTCTCCAGAGCCCCCATGGGACATACACGGTGGAGAAGCTTCCTTCGTCACGGGTAAGAGAGCCTCTCTGGTCCAGGAAGGGGGGCATCTTTTTCTCCTCTCACTTCACCTCGGGTCCACATTCTGTGGCCAGGAGGCAAAGAATCCCCCTCCTCCTTTGCAAAGCAGCTTTGGGGAGGAAAGAGACGGGAAGAAAGAGATCCCAAATGAGACAGACCCCTGGATCCTCCAGTCCCCGACCCTTCGACTGCACTCCTCTCCAGCTGCCTCTTTCTTCCAACCCTTGCAGATGCCAGAAGCTTGTAGAAAACATACCTGTCAAAGTCTGCAGGGACAGGAGCTGGATGGTGGCTAGAATTTCCTATGGGAGTTCTGGTCACCCATGGGAGAAAGATGGAAGCTTCTTTCCCACTACTCCATCCTTTTCCACTCCCTGCTCCCCAGTAGAAGCTGAGTCAATCCAGGGTCAGGCATCTCAGCGCAGGAGCCTTTTCCCCATTGCTTTCCACTGCTTTCAGGCAGGGCTGGGGGTCCTCCAGCCATTGGGTTCTGTTGGACTGTCACTTCCAGCAGCCCCTGGCAGGCTAGCCAGTGGTCAGGAATGCTGGAAATCGCACTCTGATGATATGGGTGCCCCTCGGGGTTCCCAAACTTGCATTCAAAGGCAAATTGAGCTGCTCCGGAGCAAGGGATGGCAGGCGAAGATGAAGCCCTTTAGCGGAAGAGTGTCCAAGCGTTCAGTTCATTCTTCTTTTCTCTTCCCAGGGCTCCGTGGGAGCGGAAGGCATCTCCTCAGGTCCCAAGCTGAGTGGGGAGGAGGAGATCAGACCCCCATGGGAAGAGGTGGAGATCCAGACCAGTGACTGGGAAAGATACTTTTTCCCAGGTTCAAGAGTGCTGGGGGAGGCTTGCGATCCTGGCAGTTTAGGGCATAGAAGAACAACCAATGACAGCAGAGAAACCCATCCCCCTGAATTTTACCCTTAGGCAGGGAGCTTTCAGGGCAGCTGTCCAAACGAATTTGGCTCCCTTTCCAGCCCCAAAGAGGGCAGGCCCATCCTCCTGCTTTCCAGAGAGCAATGCCTCGTCCGCCCTGACCACTGTGGGAAGGGGCAAAGTCTGGTCAGCAAGTAAGGACACCAAGCCAACTGAGAGATGTCAAACTTCTGGAAATTTTGAAGCTTTTTTTGGTGTTTGTTTTTTTGAAGCTTGAAGTTTTTTCCCTAAATTTTTCTGCCTTGTTTCTAAGCTGTCCTATCTTTGAGGAGCACTTCCATCTTCAGAAGTCACCTCTCTCCCAATGGGCCAACAGAGGCTTTTTCCTGGGGATCAGGGAGAGATCTTTGGGGCTTTGTCTTTTTCCAAGGGGGCTTGCTAACTTCGTTGCAGGATTGAGCTCCTCCTGCTTGGCTTAATGGGTAGATTTGGAGTGGAGGAGAGTGGCAAGGGCTTTTTGGGTGAGTTCCCGTTCTGACCATTGGACTGTTTATTGTTTCTGCTCTCAGGAGGCAGAGAACACCAGGCCTCATCTCCCCTGATGAGGACGCACTCTTCTCCCAGGTGAGGAAGGGAAGGGGGGCTAGAAATGGGAAAGGCTGGCATTTTCCCCTCCCTCCTTCCTTAGGGAAATGCCTTCAGAATAGATCCACCCCACGACCTTTTGCTGCCCGAGCCAAATGGCAAGATGGCTCTCTCTCCTTTTCTTTCCCCAGTCAGGAGAGGAGGAGGATTCTAGCTGGACCACTGCCCTCTCCTTGGCCTTCAAGCCCAGTCATTGCTTCCATTTTGCATTGCCTCTCCCTGCTGTACCTCTCCTCCTCCTTTCTACAGCCATCGTTTCTTTCTCCCTGGGCTTCCTTCTCTCTCTCACTCTTTTTTTGCGGGTTGCATCTGATGAGCGGAAGAGGGGTCCCACATTTCACTCCTCCCCCACAACTGTCTTTCCCAGGGTCCAGAAGATGCCGCCTTGGATGGCATGAGCAGCCTGGAGGATGTGGAGAATGAGACTGTGTCTAGCTGGTCCAGGTACTTTCTTCTCCACTGGGGGAATAACATTGCTACCCCCAAGTGCTTTCCTCTCCCTGCCTTGATCTCGCAGAGCCAGAGACACCTGGAACTGCCCACCCACCCCCAGTCCCTGCCATTCCCTGGCATGGGAAGGCTGCCATTTCCAGTCCTCTCTCAACCCCCCATGTCTCTCTGCCCAGCCCCCTGGACTTGGAGAAGAGGAGGAGGAAGCTGCCCTCCATCCTTCCCGGTGGCCCTCTTGTGATCAGGAGAAGGCAAGAGACAGAGTTCCCCTTGGTAAAACCTGGGACCACCACCAGGAAGGCATCACCCCAGCCCCCCCCATTGGGGTAGATTAAAGGTGCCTCTTTCTGCTGAATGGCAGGCTTGTCTCAGAGAAGTGGGCCCTCTCTTGACTGGGACCAACTGGATTCAGACAAGGGGCCTGTTTTTCAGTGAGCATCTCTGCGTGTACCATCCCCCCACTCTGCTTCCCACTCCCTCTCAGCCCCAGAAGCCTTTGCAGGGCTCCCTGCGGGTGCCCTGATTTCCTCTCTTCTTTTCCGGCAGTGCGAGGAGCTTCTGCATCGCCTCTGCCAGCTGCTCTGCATTCCCTCCTTCGCAGAGGCCACACAGGCAGTGGACTACGTGGCCCAGAAACACTTGGGATTGGCCATCGATCACTTTCTTGGGTCCACAGACAGGTAGGAAGACTGCCTCTTGTTCTGCCCCAAGGAGTGTCCAGTCCTGTGGGGCCCCCCTCTGACTCCCTGTTCCTCTTCCCAGGCAATGTTATCAGTTGATACGTGCAGTCTTCAACTCACCAGACTGCAATGTGGATGCGGCGCTGGACCTGCTCCTGGCCCAAGTGAAGGGAGGCCCTCACCCTTTGGATGCAGCCACGGTAAGGACCTCACTGCCCAGAAGAAGTCCCAGCTGCACTGGCCCACCCCTTCCCCTCGCCTGGTTCTCTGGTGTCTTCCAGGTAGAAGGAAGTCCCATCAGATGGACCCGTGAGGGAGAATGAGATCTCTAGAGAGTTCTGAGGACGACCCAGTTTTCCTCACCTGCACCTTGTTTTGGGGGACAGGGGAAGGAGACAGCAATCCTCCTTCCCTCCTGAGCATCCACACTTGTTGAGGCCCAAACTTCCTTCTCTCCACAGGTGAAGGTCACCTGAGCCATCCATTGGATCATCCCCTACATCGGTGACTTCCAGATACTGGAGCAGCTGTGGCTCCCAGAGCTCCTCCCCACCCTGGTGAAGCTGTTCTTTGAAGCCACCAAGATGGAGGTGGAGGAATGGACCAGTAGGAACCCAGAGAACAACTCCTTGTCTTCCGAGTAAGCCGGGTGATTAGGAGAGGGGTGGATGGACAAATGGTCAGGGGAGTTTCTGGCCCTCTTGAGGGGCTGGATGTGAGAGTCCATGCCCCCCCCCAGCAAGCAAGCAAGCATCTCTATCGCGTCAGCTCAGGCTTTGAATGTCCCTCCTTGTTGGTTGAACTCCCTCCTACCTGCAGTGAAACCTTGAAGATCCTGCGAAACCTTCTGGGAGGGATGGCTCAGGTATCCCAGAATGAGATCCGCTCAATGTACCGGGGCTTCTTCCTTCACGTGAATCTTGGTCCTCTCTGCCATTCTCTGGTTGTGGTGGTGGGGAGTGTCTTCACTTCCCCTCTCCCCAACCCGTGAAAGGAAGGTTCGTACAAAGGGCTGGGTGGCCAGTTGTTCCTGCCTACGAAAAGATGGGCTCCTTTCTCCCTCTCCCTTTCTAGGAGGTGCCCAAGGTCCGGAGGTCAGCCCTCGCCTGTTACGGGCACCTTATCCAGCACCTGGAACGTGCCCGGATGGAGCACCATACCCTCCACGACCTCTTGTTAATGCTGATGCTGGTGGAGGATGAGGATGTGGAGGTGGCTGAGGTGAGGAGGCCAAAGTGATGGCCCCACAAGGCTTTGGAGGTTTTGGCTGCTGTGGGGATCTGGAGGAAGGTCAGCGGAAAGGGTGACCTTTTGCCCTCCAAGCAGGTCTGACTCAGTTTCCCTCTGTGTCTTCCTCCTTTACTTTGAAGGCAGCAAAGGCAACTCTCTGGGAGCTGGCCGAGGCCCTGCAGTGGCACCTGGAGAGCAGCCTTCTTGCAGAGGACACTTTTTCCCTGCAGGAGGTGCCTCACAAGGTTGCCAAGTGCCTGGTAGGTGCCCGCAGGGCAGTCTGGAAGGGCCCAAGCTCAGAGGGCATGGGGCATTAGGCCAGGCTGAGGGAACCCCGATTTTGACTTTGGTCTTTCACCCCAGATCCAGCACTGCGACTCAAGGAAGGATCCTAATGTGTTATCACTGGTTCAGAGCTCCCCAAATCCCAGAGCGTTGGGGCCCGAAGAGAACCGTGGGGGTTCCGTCCGTCATCAGGCACGGGAGCCGGGTGCCCAGACCACTTCTGGAGACCCCTAGCAATTCGTATTTGAGTCCAGAACCTCAACGGGGACAAGAGGGACCCTTCTTGAATACTGTGTCCAGTTCTGGGCACCCCAATTCAAGAAGGATTTTGACAAGCTGGAGCAAGTCCAGAGGAGGGCGACCAAAATGGTGAGAGGCCTGGAAGCCATGAAGTCCTATGAGGATAGACTTAGAGAGCTGGGGATGTTTAGTCTACAGAAGAGAAGGTTAAGAGGGGACATGATAGCCATGTTTAAATATTTGAAGGGATGCCACGTAGAGGAAGGAGAGGGCTTGTTTTCTGCTGCTCCAGAGACCAGGACAAGGAGCAATGGATTTAAGCTGCAGGAAAGGAGATTCCACCTGAACCTCAGGAAGAACTTCCTGACAGTCAGGGCTGTCCGGCAGTGGAATCTGCTGCCTCGGAGTGTAGTGGAGTCTCCTTCCTTGGAGGTTTTTAACCAGAGGCTTGATGGCCATCTGTCGGGAGTGCTTTGAGGGTGTTCCTGCATGGCAGGGGGTTGGACTGGATGGCCTGTGTGGTCTCTTCCAACTCTAGATTTCTATGATTCTATAATCATCCAGCAAAAACTGAACCAGGCCTGAGACGGCCTGGTGGCCACGGAAACAGGTAAAGCCATTCTGACGTTTATACCCAGAACAGGAAAAATGACCCAACCTTCTCTCATACCTGTATTCTTTCAGACTGCAGGAAAAACTTTAAAGCATCATTCTTCTGCAATTTTTTTTTAAAAATCCCACATTTGCAGCCTAGGTTATTAGCAAGGTTTTTCTCTCTAACAATGTTCTAATGCTGTCCGGCAGTGGAATCTGCTGCCTCGGAGTGTAGTGGAGTCTCCTTCCTTGGAGGTTTTTAAGGAGAGGCTTGATGGCCATCTGTCGGGATTGATTTGAGGGTGTTCCTGCATGGCAGGGGGTTGGACTGGATGGCCTGTGTGGTCTCTTCCAACTCTGAATTTCTATGATTCTATGATTCTATGATTCCATTCACAGAAAGGGGACATTAAGGGAGAGGTATTAATCCAGCAAAAGTCTCTTCTTTTAACTCCTTCTGCTTTTGGAGGCAAACAGCCCTCAGAAGGAAAAGAAGACTACGGCACGCCATTCACGACAGTGGAAACTTATCCAGGTTCACACCAGCTAGAAGCGAAGACTTACTTTAAAAAAGAAAAACACAGTTTCAGACAAACGGGTCTGGTCCAGTGTTGTCCAGGCTTCATGGCCTCGCATCGCACTTCCAGATTGGCATCCTGAGAGTGGAGTGACAAATACCAGGAACAGGAATCCCTTTCCTTCTGCATCCAGCCAACAAACGCAAAGTGCTCCTCACCTAGAGAGGCCGTCCTTCCGGCCATCCTCTGTCCTGACTTCCTGGATCCAGGAGACCCCTTTTGGGGAAATTACCCGGCCACCTCCTCAAAGTAGACATAGACCTGAAAGGGGGAATCAGCACTTAAGTCAGCCCAAACAATTCCCTTTCCTGTGTCTCCCCGTATGAGCCCCTCAGAGGTCCGGGGCAGTCTGTCCCACCACCTTCCCAGGCTGGCGTGGTGGGAACGAGAGAGACGGGACTTTCTCAGCAGCTGCTCCCGGGCTTTGAGGCTGCCTCGCTAAGAAGCCGGGACGGTTCCATCCTTGCTGTCTCCCCCCCGGCAAGAGAAAATGTTCTTATTTCGACAAGCTCTTTTGCTTGCGATGGGCTCCTAGTGGATTTAGTGGATTTTTAGAATAACTTTACAGATTGTTCAATTGATGTATAGAGAACATTTATATTGGTATTGGCACAGTTTTTAACTTGCACTGTTTTCTGTAAGTCACCTTCAGTCAAAAGAGAGGATACAAAGGAATAAAATAAATTGAAGATGCCCCATGTACAGAGGCTGATCTCATATATAAGCCACTGCTCTCAGTTTTAAAAGGGAAGAAATAACTGGGCAGCTGCCAGTGAGCTTGTCCATATTTTGCTGAGTACAGCCTTTTCCCTGGGAAAGAGTGAAAGACTCATCCCGCACACTGGGCTCTTATGGATTTAACTAATGGTGATTAAAATTTTTTATAGATCCTCTTAATAAACACATTGGACATTACAAGCCCAGCGCCTCCCTTCAGACCAAGCTAGTTCTGAAAGGAAAAGGTGGAAGGACAGTGTGAGAAGTAAAATATATTTTAGTTTCTGCAATATTATTAATAGTATTAGTATTAGCTTATAGCTCATAACACATTTTTAAATATATTTATACACACATATACTTTAGTATGTGAGCTTTTGAAATACAATGAAGTCTTAAGAAGCATAAATTTTAGAAACTGGCAGCTTGGAGCCAGAGAAGACCTTGGAGCAAAGAGGAACCAGGCAGAGATAAGAATTCAATAGTGAGATGAATATACTCCTTTTTGGGGAGGCGCCCGCTTATGCAGACTAAAGGTCAACAAAAGTTGAAAGGGGTAACTAAGCTGATAAATCAAAAACAAGAAAAGAATTTGACCTTGTTTAGCAAAATGGGAGGTTAGAATCTGGTTGATGGGCATTTTGAAATAGCAAATGAGAGTTAAGAAAGCACAAGGTTAAAGCGTGATTATGTGCATGATCATATATGCTGTAAATATGGGGAAGGGGGCATGTAACTTCTTAGGCGATTCTGATAGGGTTGTAACTTTTGGGTCCTGCCCAAGGGGAGGGAAGCTGGCGTAGGGGATAAAATGTGTGTTGTTTTGTGGGAGGGTGTCCTTCTCTCTTGAGAGCACCCGTGTCTGCAGAAACGTATTTTTTTAAATAAATGCTTGATGCTTCAGCGGATCCTGTGTTAAATTGATTCATGAGTGTTAACAGCTATCTCCCACAACAGCGGAGAGGGAGGCAGCCTGATCCCACTGGGAAGATCATCCTTCCATAACCTAAAAATAGACACGGGAAGGCCTCTCCTGCGTCTCCACCAAATCTGTGGGACTGAAACCTCCTGCAGGTCTTGAGACCACGTTGGGTCTCGCGGGGAGACATTCAGAGGATGGAGGTCGGCAGGTGAGGACTTATACGTGGGACTCATCCAGAGCCCTGAAGGGGAGGGTCCCTTTGGGGGATTTCAGGCATCCCAGCGGAGGAAGGGGTGGAGATCCACCAGAGCTCAGAGGGGGACGGGAGGGAAACCCCCTGGGCTGGCTGCAGCCTTTCACTCGTTCTGCAGACTGCCGGTTCTGGAGGAAATGGCTCCTGGAGTCTTTGGGGCCCCTGGCTTTGCCTGCTCACTGGTGGCCCCTTGGGGCTTGGGGATGGGGAGCAGGGTGCATGAGCCCTCAGAAATGGGGGGTCAAGGGTAATGGTTCCCTTTCTCATATTCTCATATTGAGTGCTCCAAAAGCCACTCTCTCTTCCCGATGGCTGAGAGATAGGAGGAGGAGGGTGGGTCTGTCTGTCTTTCTGGTGACGGCCCCTTGGGGGGCATCCAGGATGGGGGGAGAAGGACCCATGACAGACACCTCAGGAGGGAGAGAGTCTGAGGGTTCCCTAGTAGTCGGGTGTCCCTTTCTCATCTGGCGGAATGGAAAAGAAAGGGGAAGGGTGAGAAAGGGCTGGAGGTGGGGGGGAGGGCGGGGGATACCAGCAGCTGAAGTGGCCAAAGTCAAAAGCAGCAGACCTGGAAGACGAGGAAAAACAACAACATTCCAAAGTAATTGTAACAGTACATTGTGCTGTATAGTTCCCTTGGATATTGTATTTACAGTAGTGTAAAACATGCTTGCAATAGTGTCTTCAAGGGCAGGGGGTTGCTTTTTGGCTGAATTATCACACACCCTCCAGCAATCCCCTTCCCAGTGGCGCTGTCATGGGGATGGAGATTTATTTTTACTTATTCATTTATATTTCATTTATTCATTTATATTTCATTTATTTATTTATATTTCATTTATTTTTATTATTAATTTAATTAATTTGTAATTTATTCACATTTAATATTTATGTGGATGCAGAAGAGTGGTCCTCCCCCCTTTAGCCCTCCGGATGGTCTGGATCTCAGTTTTCGGGATGGGACCCTTGGCCGCCAGACTGGCCAGCAGTTGGGATTCCGGGAGCGGAAGTCCAAAACATCTGGAGAGGCAAGGCTGAGGGCTGCCTGCTTCCCCAGCGCTTGGCACTTTCTCCCGAAGGAGGAAGCAGGAGCCCTGCGGGCGACCTTAATTTGGCTGTTCCTTTCCTAGCTTGTGATAATTACATCAGAACAAACGCTGTGAAGAGCCAGTGAAGGGGCGCTTCCTCTGTGGGACAGAGTGGACGACCGAACGAGAAGGAACTCGCTGTCCTCCAGGGGGCCTGGTAAGCCTGGGGGGCCAGCCCCCCACCTCAATTTTCCCTTTCTACCCCCGCAAGGAATAATTTGGATCCCACCCCAGCCTCTTCCCTCAAGAGCCAAATCTGGGTGTGGGTGGGGGGAGAGGAGCTCGCATGACGTGTCTCTCCCCAGAGGTGAAAGGGCAGTGCAAGTGTAGAAGAAAGATCTGCAGACTCTCAGCTGAGAGATGCCCCCCATCGAGGGACCCTCAGGGGTATTTGGGTGTGAGGCTGGGGGGAAGAGTCCTCCTGAGGTCCAGAAGGGGTTGGAGGTGGGGGGAGGGCGGGGGATACCAGCAGATTAGATTTGGTGAAGAAATTAGCTTATGCCATGGTTATACCAAATAGATGTATACAAACGTCTATGTCTTTATCCTTTGTGTTTCTAAAGCATTAAAATAAATAAAACAGAAAAAAATAATTTGGGGGGAAAAAGAGATCAGGCAGATCAGGGCCAGGGGCAGCGGGGAGCCTTCCTGTGCCTCTTTTTCAGCAGGGGCGCTCCCAGCCAGCCACCACGCAGCCATACCTCCTGGCCTCTGGCAGCCCCACCTCTTACCAGCAGAACACATAGGCTGGGACCTCTGCTGGCCTTTAAATGATCTCGTAGCAGTGTTGTACTGGAATTATTGCACTCCGCTTGTTGATGTGGAGTTACCACATTGATGCATTTGATTCATTTCCGCTTTAATTACAGATTACCACCGGGCAGCAGTTCTGACAATTTAGGGTTTTCAAATTTGTCTGTACTAATAGCACACTTGCTCTTAGTGCCTGTGTTAAACCATTCCTGTTTCCCTCAACAACTTATCGCCATCATTCCTCATTTGACTGCTTGGATAACACTGATGCTTACCTTTTGCAAGGTTTGTTCTTTCTCCCTCTGACCTGCTCTCAAGGTTACGGTCTCTGATGTTTTGTGGAGGCTTTCCCTTGCGTTTTTGCTTCCGGGATTGCAATCTGTTGGGTAGATTTTACAAATGCATTGGGCAGGAGAGCACAATTTTTTTCATTCTTCCCTTCACCTCGCGGTCCCAAAGCCTATCTCGGACCCACTCCGCCTGCTCCAGCTTTTTTGGGCTCAGCTGCCAAACTGGGGGCTGCTTTTACTTTAGGGCCCCTGGCTTTGCCTACCCATTGGTGGCCCCTTGCGGCTTGGGGATGGGGGACAGGGTGCGTGACCCCTTTGATAAACTTGGCTGCACGGTGTGCTGTCAGTATCTCTCGTGTGCCTTGTTCAGAAACATTGGGTAGGGACTATGCTCCAGGGGTAAAGAGGGGCAGGAAAAATTCTGATTAAACGGATTCAGAAGGACATGTGAGGACGTGGTTAGTTTCTTCTTCTCCTCTTCCGGCCCGCGGGGTGGGGTCTACCTTGTGCCTATTTCAGCACATAAAGCTCGAGGGGGTTGTCGCCACTAGGCTCCTGCTGCAGGGGAAAGCTATCAAACTGCTGAACTGGGGGCTGCTTTTTCTTTGGGGCCCCTGGCTTTGCCTGCCCACTGGTGGCCCCTTGGGGCTTGGGGATGGGGGGCAGGGGGCATGACCCCTCAGAAATGGGGGGATCAAGGGTAATGATTCCCTTTCTCATATTCTCATATTGAGTGCTCCAAAAGGCCACTCTCTCTTCCAGATGGCTGAGAGATAGGATGAGGAGGGTGGGTCTGTCTGCCTGTCAGTCTGTCTGGTGGCGGCCCCTTGGGGGGCATCCAGGATGGGGGGAGAAGGACCCCTGACAGACACCTCAGGAGGGAGAGAGTCTGAGGGTTCCCTGGCAGTGGTGTGTCCCTTTCTCATCTCCTCTTCCTAGCGAAGGAGCGGATCTGGTGGAGGGGCGATGGTAACGCTCCTCCTGGGCCGCCTCCTCCCTGCTTGTGCTTTGTCCTCACGATCCCCCGGAGGAGGTGGTTTCTTGGAGTGAGTTGCCCAGAACTGGACACAGGCTGATTCCAGGTGAGGTCTGACCAAGCAGAATAGAGTCCTGGCTGGTGTTTGTTGGTGTTCCCCATCCCGGTCCTGGGGACTACTGCCCAGCAGAAAGTTGGTTTGCAAGCTGCGCACACGTTCCCCCCAAAGGCCAAAACCCGGGAGGGGCTGTGCAGGTCTACTGACCTGAATTTGAAGGGCCCCCCCCCTTGAAGGATGCTCCTTTCCCCTTTTGTTCCTTTCCTGCTTCAAGAGGACAGGATAGGAATAAGAGTGGAATGCTGGGAGGGGGAAAGAGGTGGAATGTCATGAGAGAGAACTGGGTCCACACTTTTGATCTGGAACCTTTTTGTGACTGTATCTGTTTGCCCCAGCAAAACACCCAAAGGAACCCCATCCCTTCTGTCCCTTTTGGGAAGTGGCTTTTAAAAGCCAGGACAGGAAGCAAAAGTCACCCAAAACTCACTGCCAGTGGTCCCAAAAAAATAGCCCTGTGGTGTAGGCCACTGCACTGGGCGGTAGGGACGGGCTGTGGGCCTCAGCTTCTGAGACTAAGGAGCCCCGAGAACCAGCGTCTGATCAGGAGAAATTCTTGTTGAACACGGAAAGGGCCGGATAAACTTCTGAAACGGAGTCTTCTCCTTGCAGCCACAGAACTGGGGAAGAACAGGGAGGCCGGAGAGAGGGGGGCGGGTGGGAATTCAGCACAGAGGAGCCCCTTTCGGGAAACCCCAGGCGAGAATAGGCGCACCAGGACTCCGGGAACTGGGGGCAAAGGAGGGGCTGAAGGTCCAAGCCAGCGCCTGGACACGCAAAGCAGGAGCTGCTCCTCGCCGGCTTCCGGCTTCACTTTTCCTGGTATGCCGCGTGGCTATTTGCACACCCCCAATAAACTTCCCAGGGTTAAATAACCGTCCCTCATCTTAACCCCCTACGTGCTTTCAGTCACAGTGCCTTTGCTCAACAAAAGCAACTTTAGCCCCTATCCCCTTTTTACTGGAACCCTTTCTCTCCTCTCACAAAAAAACCCCTTTTATTTTTAAACGAGGCAGTGAGATGCTGAAGTTTTTTTTTAAAAAAGACATCCCTTCAAATCTTTCAAAAAAAAAATATTCAATAAAATATTAAAAAAAAATTCTGGAAAAAAAATTTAAATTTTGTTTTTTTTAGGTTGGGCAGCCACAGCAGTGCTGGGGGGGGGGATTGTCTCCGGGGAGCTGTGTCGCTTTTTTGCTCCACCGTCACCTCTTCTGTGTCCCCCTTCCTGCTCGGGCCCTTGCTGGGGGGTCCCTCAGGCGGTCATCCCCCCTGACGGCCGCCTCCACCTGGGGACCTCCCAGTGCTTTGGGACTCCTCCTCCTCTTTCTCCTCCCCCCCCGGGCAGCGCCCAAGAGTGGGACCCCTTTGGCTCTCCAAAGGCATTCCTCATGGGAGGGGGCCGGGCCACCAGGCCCCCCAGAAGCCTCCTTCCAACATGGACCTGGGAGAGATTCATGGAGTATACTCAGAGTGGAAGGCAAGATTAATATTAGCCCCACTACCAGGGTCCAGGGTCAGAGACGATGGGAGCGGCAGTACAACATCTGGAGGGGGCTGATGTTAAAGAAAAAAAATGTTTATTTATCCCAGGTGAAGAACTCTCCTCCCAGAGTCCCAGTCCAGTTTCTCCCAAGGCTGAGAGAAGTGATACTTTTCCCTCCCCCGGTGACCCACCCTCCTCTCACAGTCCTAGTCCAAATTCCTCTGAGGCTGAGATAGTGTGACTCACCTCCACAGGCCACCCATCTTCCTCCTAGAGTGCTAGACCAACTTTGGCTGAGACTGAGAAATGTGAGTTGTCCCCGCAGGTCACCCGGTCCCTCGAGAGCTAAACAACTTTCTCTACAGTTGAGAGAGTGTGGCTCCCCAAGGTCACCCAGTTTCCACCTACACCCTAGTAACTTTCCCTGAGGATGAGAGTGTGACTCACCCAGCTTCCTCTGAGTCCTCTCCCAACTTTCCCTGAGGCTGAGACAGTGTGACTCACTGAGCCTAAGCTCACAGGATAGCCCCAGTTTAGAAGGCAAACCAACTAAACTGACACTATTATACATTGAAAACGGGCCCCCCACCTTCTTTTTCTCCACTCCTCCTCCTTCGTCCCCTTTTTTTTTCCCCAGCCACTTTTTTGCCTCCTGTGGTGGCCTGGCAAGTGGGAAAAGAGAACTGCAGCTCCCAGGATGCTTAGGAGGAGGCTGCTCTCACTGAAGACACACACACACACGCTGCTGCAGTGTCCCTGATGGCAGGGGTGCGCATACGCCTGGGTGCTCCGGAGACCAGGTCTGAACCCCCAGCTGCCCGTGGAAACCCACTGGGTGACCTCAGACAAGTCACATTCCCCAGCCTGAGACAAAGGCGGGGAACCCATCTTGCCAAGAAAACCCCACGGTCGGTTCACCACAGGGCTGCTGTAAGCCATTTTTCCAAAGAAGGAGACGTGATGCCTGGAAAGAACCCTGGAAAGAACCCTCCATAAGTGGCACTTGGCCCTGTGAACTCAGGGGGCAGCAGCTGAAGTAAACCAAGGAGAGAAGAGGGAATCGGGGGGGAAGAGGAGGAGGAGGAGGAGGCAGAGCCCCCCCCCCAGGGAAGGGTGTCCGGTCCACCCCCGGAGGGGGTCCAAAGAGAGGGGGAGTTTTTGGCCTGGCCTGAGCCACGTGGCAGTTTCCCACCTTCAGTTTCCCCCAAAAAGTGTGATTAAGGGGCAGGGGGGGTTTTTTGGAAAACTTAACAACCACTTTCCGTAGGTAGTAGTGATGTTCTTTCAACCTGTTTTTCATTCAATTGCGCTATGGTAGGACAATATTTTAAATTTTAAAGGAGCCCTGGTGGCGCAGTGGCTAAATGCTAGTACTGCAACCACAAGGGTGAGTTCGATCCTGCCGGGTCCAGGTTTTGACTCAGCCTTGCACCCTTCCGCAGGTCGGTAAAATGAGTACCCAGCTTGGGGGGGGCAATTAGCTAAAACACATTGTAAACCGCTTAGATAACACTCGGTTGATAAGGGGTATGAAATAAATGCTGTTGCCATGTATGTTGACTGTATTTTAGCAGGATATTTTTTTTTATTTTAATATTACGTGTCATTTAAATCTATATTTGAATACCTATATATATGCTGACCAATATTCGAAAATCTGTATTTCCATATCTATATTTGAAGGCCTATATCTGTGTGGGGAAGAAGGAAGAGAATCATCCTGCCCCAGTTCCTCCAAGGGCTGAAGGAACAGAGCTGTGCTCCTCAAGAACCCGGTGAGGCTTCCTCCCCTCATTTCACCACTTTCTCCACCAGATATAAGGTTCTGCCTGAACCTCTGCTGCCACCGTACTGCAGATTTCCTCCAACTCTCTGCTACCACCGGGGGGAGGGAGGGCTTCTGTAACCCCCACCTCTGCCACCCATGCAAGCACCTCCTCCACTCCCATGGCTGTGGCCAAAAACGGGGGAGCCTGGACATCCCCAATCCCCGTCTTGGGGCATATCATGCAACTTCTATCCCCACCAGACACCAACCCCCCATCCTCTGCTGCAACCCCAGACCCATGTCTGAACACAATTTGTATACATACAGCATTCCCATATACAATACACAAAAGCAATACTTTTACCAAAAACTAACATGACAAAATGGATTAATAATATATTTAAAACTAATATTTCACTCCCACTCACACACTTCTTTTATCTAATTCAGACTCCTGAATCCTACTGCTGAATTCCTAATCTTGACTGTCTTTAACCCTCATCCACACTCACTCACTCACCCAACACTCCACTCTCACCCCTCTACTTCAACCGCCAACCACGAGGCTCCTTTGAATCCCATCATGGTTCCACCCATTGCCTCTCTCTCAACATTCAGTTCACTCCCTCCTCCCACCACCCCCTTCCTCATTGCCCTAATACACAGGAGAGTCAGAATCAAAATGCCTCCATATCTAAGACAAACTTAACAACTTTTTTCACCCAGTCTGTGACACTGTAACCAACTGTTCCTAGTATTTATGCAGAGTTCATTCAAATGAGACAGTGGGTCTCCTACTAATGACTGCATTAGCATTTCCCCTTCATGCAACCACAAAAAAAAAACAATAATTCATAACAATTCTTTTCTTTGTACGCTTGTTAAATTATGAAAAAATCCCTTAACAACACCACACAATTATTGTTTTATTATAAGTATAAAATCCAAGAAAAAGTCCCTAAGATCAATCTCACAATTCTTCTCAATGTTTTGGTGGTTTTACGGTCCTCTTCAAAGGCATCTGTAATATTTAAACAGAGATCACTCCCGTCCTCCTCAAGAGCAGCCCTACCCCCAGCTACAGCCTTTGGAAGGAAAACTGTCTACTCAACATTCATACACGCAGGATAGCTAAATATATTTACAATATTGCACAACTCAAAAAATTAAAAGCCCTTTTACAACAAAAATTTGAAACCCAATATTAATTTCTAAAAGAGTAACAACGTGTTGTCTTCCAACAATGCATGTCTTCCACACACAAAGATATTATAGTATCACAGTGTTAGTAGAGACCACAAGGGCCAGGGGGAGAACCCCCCTCCAGGCAGGAATAAAAAAGTTTGAAGCCAATGTTCCCTTATGTCCAAACTCTGGAGCAGCAGAAAACAAATTTGCTCCATTCACCATATAACATCCCTTCAAAGAGTTAAAACATTTATCATGCTGCCTCTTAAACTTCTCCAGGCTTAGTGGACCCAGTTTCCTGAGGCCTCTTCAAAGAGCATATTTTCCAGCCCTTTTGACCATTTTGTTTCCCCTCCTTTTCCCACCTTGTTAACCTTCCTAATGTGGTGCCCAGAACTAGACACAGGACTTCAGGTGGGTCGGGCCCAAAAGCCTATAGACTAGTACTATCACTCCCCTGGTGCTAGACACTCTTATTGATGCAGTTCAGAATTGCATTGGCTTTTTTAGCTGCTGCATCACACTGCTTACTCATGTTCAACTTGTGATCTACCAAGATCTCTAGATCCCTTTATATATACTATGGTCAAGCCAAGTGTATTTCTGTGCATTTCAATTTTCTGCCTAAGTGTAGTACCTTACACTGCTCCCTGTTAAAATTCATTTGGCAAATTTTTGGCTCAGCTCTCTAATCTGTCAAGATCATTTCAAATTCTGATCTTGTCCAATCATTTGCAAATTTGATAAGAATGTCTGTGGAAATTATGCTTTGAAATCTCTAACAAATAATAATAATATAATAATTTATGATACCCACCTCTCCCCATGGATCGAGGCGGTACTACAACAATACATTAAAAGCATTAAAACATAACCACTCCTATCCACCCACCAACCCATTAAAAAAAACCCCCCAAAACACATTAACTACATCAATTAAGTATTAAGAACAGGAGGAAGTTGGTGGGAGGCGGTGGAGTACTAGTCTGGGAAGGTCTGTCGGAAGTATTTAGCTAATATTCTGTATGACAGAAACATATTTCATATTTCATACATTTATGTTTCTCCCCTGTGTGAGTTCTTTGATGTGAATTTAAATTTTGACAGTGTGAAAAAGGGCTTCCCATATGACATTTAAATGCTTTCCCCTGTGGATCCTTTGATGGGAAAGCAGAATTCCACTCCGACTGAAGCACTTTCCACATTCAAAGCATTTATATGGCTTCTCCCCCGTGTGGGTCCTTTGATGAGAACGCAGATTTGCACTCACACTGAAACTCTTTCCACACTCCATGCATTTATAGGGCTTCTCCCCCGTGTGGGGCCTTTAAACGAGGGGTCCCTTCTGACTGAAGCTCTTTCCACATTCCATGCATTTATAGGGCTTCTCCCCCGTGTGGGTCCTTTGATGAGAACGCAGGTGTCCATTCTGACTGAAGCTCTTTCCACATTCCAAGCATTTATATGGTTTCTCCCCTGTGTGGGTCTTTTGATGGGAAAGAACACTCTGACTGAAGCTCTTTCCACATTCCAAACACTAATACAGCTTCTCTCCTCCACAGATTCTGGAAAATTGAGGTAGATATGTAGAATATTCCATTCTACTTCTCTTCTGATTTGAATATAGTGGAAGCACACAAATAAGAGTTCCTTGAACAGCAGAGGGTTGAATTCTACTCTGTCTTTGCTTCTTCTTAGTGGTCTGTCTTCTGAACCCTTCTTTTTAGAGTACACTCTTGTGTTTTCCCCATACCACAGGTGTATGGCTCCTAAAATTCTTTTGGTCCTTATTGCCTTTTTGTTGTCATTCCTGTGTGCCTTCAATCAGTCACACTCACCAAAAGCCTAGGTTGAAGCTGCCATGAGATTTCCTTTGCCCTTGTTCAAAGGGGACCTGTTTGAAGAAAAAGAAGAAAATCTCATTAGGTGCTGACCAGAAAAACATCTCATCAGGCATCAAACCAAGAAACCCCAAACCTAAAAAATCAGGAGAAAAGGGGAAAAGCTGGCCCGATGGGGAAGCCCATTGCCTGGTAAAATTTTTAACCCACCCCCAATACAAGTAATCCCCGGGGGAAAGAAAGCAAAAGGTGGCCCAGGAGTCCTGCTTGTGATGTTTTGCACTGCTGTGTGCTAACGGTCTCATTCAACCTTTGTAAAGGGAAGACATCTTGGGAAATGGCCAGCACAGTAGGTAGCAGATGTTGCAAAAACTATTTCCTTTCTTGATTTCCTTCTTTTTAACATCACACCTGGGAAAGGAATCTTTTCCACCAGACCACAATGGAGATATCAAGAGCACATCATGCAGCAAAGTGTATAAAATGATTTTCCTGATGGATTGCATTGCTACCCCTGCTAGCAGACCCCGTCCCAGGCGAGTATAGAATCATAGAATCATAAATTAATAGAAATGTAGAGTTGGAAGAGACCACAGGGGCCATCCAGTCCAACCCCCGCCATCAGGAAACCCAAAAGCACTCCCGACAGATGGCCATCAAGCCTCTGCTTAAAAAACCCCCAAGGAAGGAGACTCCACACATTCCCAGGATTCCACTGCCGGACAGCCCACTGTCAGGAAGTTTTTCCTGAGGTTCAGGTGGAATCTCCTTTCCTGCAGCTTGAATCCATTTCCTTTTCCTGGTCTCCGGAGCAGCAAAAAAAAGCCCTCTCCTTCCTCTACATGGCATCCCTTCAAATATTTAAACATGGCTATCATGTCCCCTCTTAACCTCCTCTTCTCAATAAAAAACCCAGCTCTCTAAGTCTATCCTCATAGGGCATGGCTTCCAGGCCTCTCACCATTTTGGTGCCCTCCTCTGGGCTTGCTCCAGCTTGTCAATATCCTTCTTGAATTGGGGTGCCCAGAACTGGACACAGGATTTGTGGGGGCTAACCAGAGCAGAGTAGAGTGGTACCAGTGCCTCGCTCGATCTGGACACCATCTCCTATTGATGCAGCCGAGAATTGCATTGGCTTTTTTGGCTGCTGCATTACACTGCTGACTCGTGTTCAGCTTGTGGTCTATGAAATTCCCAGATCCCTTTAGTACTGCTATCCAGCCATGTGTCCCCCCTCCTAAAGTTGTGGATTCCATTTTTTTTACCTAAATGTAGGACCTTACATTTTCTGTTGAATTTCATTTTGTTAGCCTTGGCCCAGCTCTCCAACCTATCCAGGTCATTTTGAATTTTATCCTGTCCTCTGGCGTATTAGCAACCCCTCCCAATTTGGTGTCATCTGCAAATTTGATGAGCATGCCCTCTATTCCTTCATCCAAGTCATTGATAAAAATATTGAACAGCACTGGGCCCAGGGCAGAACCCTGTGGCACCCCACCAGTCACTTCCCTCTAGGATGAAAAACAGCCATTCATGATCACCCTTTGGGGTCAGTCAGTCAACCCATTACAAATCCAACTAACAGTAGCCCTGTCCAGCACACATTTTACTAGTTCTTTGAAGAATGTCATGGGGAACTTTGTCAAAGGCCTTCCTGAAATCAGATATGCTACATCCACGGCATCCCCTTCATCTATCAAGCTAGTAACTCTGTCATAAAAAGAGATAAGATTAGCTGGGATACTTATTTTTGAGAAATCCATGTTGACTTCTCGTGATTACTGCATTGCTTTCTAAATGATTTGAAACTGACCGCTTAATGATTTGCTCCAGGATCTTTCCGGGACTACGTCAGGCTGACTGGGCGATAATTTTTGGGTCCTTTTTTCCCTTCTTGAAGATGGGGACAACATTTTCAAGAAGGGAAAAAAAGAGCGAAAACTATTAAGTCAGAGGTTCAGCGGCAGGTTTCAGACATCCAGCCAAAGGCCGAGCAAAGGTCGGACTAAAGCTTTCTCAGTCACTTCTCCAAGAGGGAAACCTCGGAAGGCATGTACAAACATACCGTAACCTTCAACAACAATGGCACTGGGGGGGGATTACATCCCCTGATGTGCTTGATGTTTGTGGCAGTGAGAAACATTGGCAACTGTCCTTTTCCCATCCTCCTGAAAACGCAGCAGCAAGAAAAACAAAGACAAGGTCCATCTGCATGATTCAGCCATTATCCTTTTCCGGGAAAGGGTCTGCCCCAAAGGGATGTTTTGTCCTATAATTTGAGTCCCCCTTTGGGGGCCCTTTTTTGGGGAACTCCCACGCATGACCACCACGTTCTCCTAGTCAAGAGCTCCCCTCCCATTTCCGTCACTGAGCCACCTTCACCTTGCTTCTTTAGATGGAACTACCAAATAAGGTGCCATAGAAACTGCTCTGTTTCCCTCTGTTTTTCTTGATCTTCATCTCTTCCGGACTCATGAGTTTTTTGGCTTGTGTGAGGGACTGCTTTCATGTGTGTATGTGTGTGGATATTTTGCCAATACTGCTGAATAAACTGTACATTTGGCCTGTTCTCGTTTGGTCTACCCCCCAGACATAGAGTCTATGTCTGCCCGCCCCTCAGGTTTGCTAAGCAGTGCTCTGCTAATTTCCCAAGCTTTGTATTTTTGCAGCAAATCAGGGTGTCCCCCAAGGACACCTCCCCCAGAAGTCAGGGGAAAAGTATTTTTACAGAACCCATCTAGAACTATACAGCAGAGAAAGAACAAGTCCAGAAGTTTTCCCAATGTTCAGATGGAATTTCTTTTCCTGAAGTTTGAAACCACTGCTTCCTGTCCTAGTCCCTGGAGAAGCAGAAAACAAGCTTGCTCCATCTTCTACGTGACATTGCTTCAAATGTTTAAACACAGCTATCATATCACCTCCTAACCTTCTCTTCTCGAGGCTAAACATACCCATAGAATCATAGAAATGTAGAGTTGGAAAGCCACACAGGCCATCCCGTCCAACCCCCGTCATGCAGGAACACCCTCAAAGCACTCCCGACAGATGGCCATCCCGCCTCCCTTAAAAAACCCCCAAGGGGAGTACTACACTCCAGGCAGCAGATTCCACTGCCGGACAGCCCTACTGTCAGGAAGTTCTTCCTGAGGTTCAGGTGGAATCTCCTTTCCTGCAGCTTGAATCCATTGCTCCTTGTCCTGGTCTCTGGAGCAGCAGAAAACAAGCCCCTCCTTCCTCTACGTGGCATCCCTTCAAATATTTAAACATGGCTATCATGTCCCCTCTTCACCTTCTCTTCTGCAGACTAAACATCCCCAGCTCTCTCAGTCTATCCTCATAGGGCTTCATGGTTCCAGGCCTCTACCCTTTTGGTCGCCCTCCTCTGGACTTGCTCCAGCTTGCCAATATCCTTCTTCCCGCTGCTCCTATAGAGCTTCATGGTTACCAGGCCTTTGACCTTTTGGTCATCCCTCTGGACACATTCCAGCTTGTCAATATCCTCCCTGAACTGTGGCACCTAGAACTGGACACAGGATTCAAGGTGGGGTCTAACCAAAGAAGAATAAGCAAACCCTCACTTTCCCCTTTACCTGGACACCAGACTCCTAGTCACGCAGCCTAGAATCACATCGGCTTTTTTAGCTGTTGTATCACACTGCTGCATCACGTTCACCCTTTGGTCTACTACGATTCCAAGATCTCTTTCGTATGTACTGCGGTCAAGCCAGCTGTCACCCATTTTATATCTGTGTCTTGCCTTTTTTTCCTGCCCAAGTGTAGTACCTTACATTTCCAACTGAAATACTTTTTGTTAGTTTTGGCCCAGCTCTCTAGTCCGTAAAGGTCATTTTGAATTCTCATCCTGTCCTCTGGTGGGCATCCCTTCTGTTCCCACATCCAGTCGCTCATAAAGATGTCAAATAGCACCTGGCCCAGGGAGGAACCCTGTGGCACCCCACCTGTCCCTCCTCTCCAGGATGAGGAGGAGCCATTGGTGAGGACCTTGGGGATCGGTCAGTCAACCAGTTACAAATCCAACAGTAGCATCGTCTAGCCCAGATTTTACTACCTTGGTTGCAAGAATGTCATGGGGGACCTTGTCGAAGGCCTGACTCTGAAGTCAACTTCCAGTGGCCACAGTGGCACAAGTAGCTACTGGACAACAAAGGCTTCCTCAGACAGTTTTCCTGGATGTTTGCAGACTGTGAACTGTTAGATTTAGGTTGAACCCCCCCCCCAAAAAAACCCCTATCTTTTGAATAACCAACTGTTAGCTTGCGAGTGTATTTTTTGGAGTAAGAGTTATCTAGTACATAACGCTCTCCTTGGAGCCTTCAGAAGCAGCCATTCATCTTTCTTAGAGATTGCAGGGCCATTCCGTGCCCTTTCTCAAAAACCAGAAATGGGCTTCTGACCCAGACTGTGGCTTCTTTAGTCTGCCTCTCTTCCATTTGAGGAAGTCCACCTGCCTTGCCAGAGAGTCCCAGGGCACAAAGACTTGTCAAAATGGTCTCAACGGACATACAGAATTTTCCTTTGTGGAAAATCTCCTACAGTTTTGCAAGACTTCCTTCCTTTGTGGCTGAACTTGCAAAACCTCTTCAGGGCTCTGGGGGGGAGTCATTAAGAATCACAGAGTCATGCATGGAGTGGGAAGGGGCCCCGTGGGCCATCAAATTCCACCCCCAGCTCAGTGCAGAAACTCCAGCTAAAGCAGACCCAGCCTCTTTTTCAAAATCTCCAGAGAAGGAGATCCCACCACCTCTCTAGCTAACGGACGCCAATGCTGAACCTCTCTTACTGTCAAGAAGTTCCGTCTAATCTCCAATCAAAATCCTTCTGCCTGAAATTTGAAACCATGAGACCTAGTTCTACCCTCTCAAAGAACAGAGAACAAGCCTGCTCCCTCCCCTTTGGGGCAGCCCTTGAGATATATAATGAGTGCGATCTTGTCCTGATCAGCACAGACTGCAAGGGGACTATTACAGCCCCCAGCTTGGAAACTATGTTTCTATTAATGTAGCCTAAAATAACATTCAATGTCTTTGCTGCAGCATCACAGGGCTGGATTATGTTCAACTTAATATCAACAATACTCCCCACATCCTTTTCACGTAAAGTACTGCTGACCTAAGTCTCACCCAACCTATATCTGTCAGGAACAGATTCACTCTTACACGGATCAACAAACTTAATATAAGATTTATTGAAACATAGTAAGGGATGCTGTCTTCAGACGTTAAAGCTCGAGAATGAAACGTTTTCCCCCACCTTACACTTTAACAAACAGTTTCTCCTAAGATAGTTGTAAAATGACGAACGTCATCATGCCAAACGGTTCCTTTGAAATTCCAGCCGGAAGGAATGGTTGGCGCCTGGGAATAGCTAATAGCCTACTGTCGCTATTCCCTCAGTCTACTACTATCCTAAACCAATAAAACATGGAGGACCCCCGACATCCTGCCCCACTTTTTTTAAAAAAAATTGATATACACACATACACACAAAATATAGAAAATATCACAGACCAGTAGAAAGACAAGAAAACTAAATAGGAATATGAATGCAGTAGCAAAGTCAATCGGGGCGCTGAGGAACATCAGCCGGTGAAGAAGTCAGCGAAGGTGCCCTCTTCAGCAAACTGGAATGAAAAACAGGATGAATAGCCTTGAGGGAAGAAGGGAGATCCAGTTCAAAAGAGACATCATTAATAGCTCTTTTCACAGGAAAAGGTCTGAGAAAGCGAGGGGAAAGTTTTTTAGACGGAGAAAGAGAGGAAATGTTCTTAGAAGAAAGAAAAACCAAATCCCCGGGCTGATAAAGGGGATTAGGCTGCCGCTTACGGTCAGCAAAACGTTTGTGGGAAGCTTTAGCGGATGCTATAGCATTCGAGACAGACTGCCAAATGCCAGAAAATTTAGAGATCCAAGCAGAAACAGAAGGAGGAGCGGAGGAAGGAAGGGAAAGGGGGGGAAAGGAGAAGGAAGGAAGCCGTAAACTATTTCAAAGGGGGGTTTCCCAGTAGAAGTATGAACCGCAGAATTTATGGCAAACTCCGCGAAAGAAAGAAGCGAAGCCCAATCATTCTGGTTCTCAGAAACAAAACATCTAAGAAATTGTTCAAGAGATTTGTTAACACGCTCAGATTGACCATCTGTTTGAGGGTGATAAGCGCTGCTGAGTTTCTGAGTGACTCCCAGGGTTTTCAGTAGACAAGTCCAAAACTTGGAAGTGAAAATTGGATCCCTGTCCGAAATGATCACTGAAGGTAGTCCGTGAAGTTTCCATACATGTTTAATGAACAGGTCAGCCAACTGGTCAGCACGGGGTATTTTTTTTAGAGGCACAAAATGACATTGCTTGGAAAAGTGATCAGTAACAACCCAAATAACATGAAAGCCGTGTGAAGAGGGAAGAGACACAATAAAATCCCATGCGATGACCGACCAGGAACTATCAGGCACAGGCAGAGGTTGCAAGAGTCCTTGAGGTTTAGATGTGGGCGACTTAGAAACGTTGCAAGTGGCACACTGCTTAATGTAAGTTTGCACGGAGGGGTTTAATCCAGGCCACCAAAAAAGGCGGCGAATCGCATGCAATGTCTTCAAAAACCCAAAATGTCCAGCGGGTTTGGAATCATGATAACGATGAAGTACATGCTCGCGAGCAGCAGGGGGAACGTAGACCTTGGAGCCATAAAAGGGGAGAGCGTCAACCCAGTCTATTTTGCCCTTGTTTGCCGGGAGCCAGGAGTCTGCATGCACTGCATGAATGATAGCATCGCGAAGAGCGGAGTCACAGAGAGAGGAGGCAGAAAGCCTTGTTTTTGCTAATGCACGAGTAGTCACTTGCGAAGCCAGGGAGGAGGCAGGAAACAAGGTATCAGAGGGGGAGGACGTAGCAGGGGGTTCCGCAAAACAGGGAAGTCGAGAGAGAGGGTCTGCCAGTTGGTTAGTTCGGCCAGGTTTGAAAACAATTTTAAATCTGAATCTCTGGAAAAATTCAGCCCATCTCGCCTGCTTAGGGGAGAGTTTCTTAACCGACTGTAAGGCTTGCAAATTCCTATGATCAGTCCAAACTTCAAAGGGGAGTCGGGCCCCTTCAAGCAAGTGACGCCACGAGGACAGCGCAAAATGGATAGCCTTGGCTTCCTTCTCCCAAATAGGCCAATTAGCTTGTTGTGGGGCGTTCCAAGGGCTCATAAAGAGTTTTCAATTGTTTGGCCAATTTGGGGTGTAACAAACTTCCGGAGCAGCCAGAGTCAATTAATGCCCTATGTACATGCAAAGTCCCATCGCTGCCACTAACCGTAACCTTGGCATAAAAATGGAGAATTTTAGGAGTACTTACAGATGTTCCCGCCGCTTGCCAGTCATCGCAGTCGGGGTTCGAATCTCCATCTATGTCAGATGAGGACGAAGAGGTGGTTTCATCGTCGGGATCGGAGTCTCCTGTCGCCGCTGCAGGGTCCTTAGAAGTGCGTCTAAGTGGTTGTTTGGCGGCCGCTGTCTGATGTGTGGATTCTCTATTCTTGGTGTCTGCTCGAGCTCCCTTAGTCCCAGTCGGAACTTGGTTTCCGCGGCAGTTGTTGGCAAGGTGACCCGTTTTTCCACAGTTAAAGCACATGCCCAAACGGAGACGTTTGTTCCGTTCCTCAGCATTGAGGACTGTGGGACCGCGAGGTTGTCGTGTTGGCGCGTCTTGTCTTTGTCGGTTCAGCTGAACACTTTGGACTATCCCTTCCATTTCAGTAGCTAGTCTGACCCAACCTAGCAGGGTCTGTGGATTGGCCTGCAGTAGGCACCCGTGCAGAATATCAGGATTTAGTCCATCTTTGTATAACTCAATTAGATTTTCATCACTCCAGGGAACTTTGGTGGCCAGGTTTCTAAATTCACGGGAATACGTCCCCACATCGTTCCTGCCTTGTTTAATTCGTTTCAATTGATATTTGGTTTTTTCCAATAAATGGGGGTCTTCAAAGCGTTCCCGCAGGTGGTTCATGAAGAGCTGCAGATTTTCAGTTTCGGGGGCGCGGGAGTCATATAGGTTCGCTACCCAGTCTGCTGCCAGTCCCTTCATCCTCTGGCTGATGTATCGAATTCGGGCCGCATCATCCCGAAATAAATGGCCATGATCAACCATGAAATTGTTTGCCATAGTCAAAAAAAAAGAGAGTTTCTCTCCCTTCCCGTTGAAGGACGCTTTCAGGTCTCCAACATTTCTGAGTAACAGTGGCGTTGGCGTTTGCCCTGTTGGTTGCTGGGGCAGACCAGGGGTGCCTGCCGCTGAAACGGCAGCTTGCGGTTCTTGTCCCGGTGATCTCCCTGCCTGCGAGGGATGGATGCGCATCTCGCGTAGCATAGTCTTGAGTTTGAGTATCTCCTCATCTTTTCTCTCCAGTTGGGTTTCCATTTGTTTTATCTCCTCCAAAAGTGATAGGTCTTTTGCTGATGTATCCCATCTAGCAGCCCTTCTGCGTTGTCTCCACGACGTACGTGGCTTTTCTCCCCAGACCCAGGTTTGGCCGCTTGTGGGGGTTTCCATAGTCTCGGTCAGGCGCAATTTTGTCTTGGTATCCATGGGCACTTCAGTTTCTGTAGCTCCATCAGATTCTGCAGATCCTTGCTCTTCTTCAGTAATCGACTGGTCCATCAATTGGTGCATTTTGAAGGGATTCTCGAGCTTTCTGTCAGGAACAGATTCACTCTTACACGGATCAACAAACTTAATATAAGATTTATTGAAACATAGTAAGGGATGCTGTCTTCAGACGTTAAAGCTCGAGAATGAAACGTTTTCCCCACCTTACACTTTAACAAACAGTTTCTCCTAAGATAGTTGTAAAATGACGAACGTCATCATGCCAAACGGTTCCTTTGAAATTCCAGCCGGAAGGAATGGTTGGCGCCTGGGAATAGCTAATAGCCTACTGTCGCTATTCCCTCAGTCTACTACTATCCTAAACCAATAAAACATGGAGGACCCCCGACAATATCTGTACATTTAGTTTTTGTGGCCTAAATGTAAGTTTGTATTTGGCCCTGTTGAATTTCATATTATTAATTCCAACCCAGTCTTCTAGTTCATCAAGATTTTTTGAATTCCTTTCCTATCTTTCAATGTATTAGCTACCGCTCCGTTACTCTCCTCCCCACTCCCTAGTTATGAAGCATTTGGGGCATTTTGAACTCAGTTGCAGCAAGAGAAACAAGCCAAGGAGAGAGTAGGTAAGAGGGAGGAGGAGAGGAATTGGGACATTTTCAAAACAGATGAAAAAGTGGAGCAATGGAGGATTAATCAGGACTGTCCTGCCAAATGGAGAGAGCTGGAGAGCTTGGGGTGTGGGTGGGCGGGGGCTGTTACCTTTGCATCTTCCTTGTGGGGCTTCCCTTAGGTAGCCCAATGCCTAAGGAACGGGGAAACTTGTTTTGATTTTTAGAAGGAGAAAAACAATACACCTCTGGTTGCACACCTGCATTCTCTGAGACTGTTGGTGAAGTTCACTATGAACGTTTCTTCCACAGATATAAAGAGGATAAGATAAGGCTACACATAGAAACTGAGAATATCATGGACTTAAGTATCTGGATCTTTTCTCTCCAACAACCTTTTTCCCCAATTCCGAGAGAGGAGATGCTGTTGGAGGGAGTTAAATCCCAAGAGTCTCCAGCAAAAGTCTCCTTGTTCAAACTCTTTCTGCTGTTTGGAACAACTGGGCCACAGAAGGAGGGGAAGACCCACACTCTGCACTCACGTAAGTTACAAAACGGAAGAACTCTGCAAGCTTCTCACCTGCCAGATGAGCTCAAGCTTGGCCCAGTGGATCCTGGTGTACCTGGCCTGGAAGCCCACCTAAAGGCTGGCTTCCCACCAGTGGAGTGACCGAGGCCAAGAACATGAATTCATTCCTCCAGCATCTACCCAAAAAAGGAAAAAGGGGTCCTTACCCAGAGAGGACACCTTCCTTTATCCTTCGTTGTGGCTTCTTGCAGACAGCCTTCTGCTCTGGATCCAGCTGACCCCGCTCCTCTGAGAGGAAATTACACAGCTACCTCCTCCAAGTAGACCAGGAGCTGAAAGGGGAGAAAAATGGTCCCTCCTTTGTAATGTCCCAGTGCACACAAAGCTAATCCCACACAGACGCCATTGCTTTCAGTTTTAAGGGGGAGCAACTCAGAGTGAACTAAGTGCTGTTGTGCTTCTAGGTGGGAAGAGGAAAGACCCTGAGCTTTCCACTCTTTCTCACGTTCAATTGGTAGACATTGTCGGTTGCTTTTAGAGAGGCCATCAGGGTGTGTTCCAGGGGCCGTAGGTGGGCTCCAAGGCTGAGTTGTTGGCCCTGAGCCCCCCCCGACAGCGTGTTTCTCTGGGAGAAAGGTCCTTCGCCCGCCATTAAGCAGGTAGCAGGGACCCACAGCACCATTCAGTACCCCAAAGTATCCTTTTTCACAAAACCAGAAAAGGATTTGGTTCATACTCAGCTTCTTTGCTCTGTCTTCTTTTTCAGGAAGTCTGTCTGGCCCACGGGAGGGCCCTAGGGGCAGAAAATTGCCCTCCAGACACCATGAAATTGCCCACCTCCATGACAATAAATCTTTTCCATACTGCTGAACCCTCTCTCATTTTTCTGATGGGGGAATTCTGCCCTCCACTTCTGAAGATGAGAGGGAACAATCAACATGGCCATATCCCTCTCTAGAAAGGTGTGTGTATATGCCACGCGTGCCATTGTGGACATATCACAGGGCTACTTTTGCCTCTCGGCTGGCAGCCAGGGCTGATCCTGGTCTTCTGCCTCAGAATCCAAAGCTCAGGCCTCCTTCCACCCCTGTTGCTAAAATGGTGACCATCTACCATAGAGGAGGAGGTCCATGGTGGAGAGAAGTGAAACTGGCCTAGTGGGCTTCACCAGGCTTACACTGGGTGCTCCTTGGGCCATGAGGAAGTCCACACTGTCCATTGGAGGGCCAGGTGCTACTGGGTTTCAGGAGGGGGAGAAGGGCCCATTGCCCACCCACCCAGCCACCCTCCCTCCGTTCGCCCTCCCAGTGGGGCTCCCATCAGCAGGAGGACATCTGCTCCGGAGATGGTGGTGGCTTCCTGGGGTGTAACTAGTCAGAACCACAGGGCTAGCTTGGGGAGCTCAGGTGAGCAGGTCTCCTAGGGCTTGTAGATGGGGAAAAGACTGAAGTCTAAGGGGTCACTCCCTCATGTGGGGACGCCAGGAGGTTTTCCTCTCACTTATTAGGAGCAAGGGAGAGCAGCAATCCAAACATTCAGGATGTTCCTCCCTTCCCTGCTGGGAAAGTTCAGAGGATACAGGTTGGGGTGAGGAGATCAAGGGGCAAGGGAAACAATCCATATCTATAAGTGGGGGGGTCTTTCTCAAGAGAATATTGGTGACTAAGGACGTCCAAGGGCAGGTCATCTCTCAGGAAAGCGTCCTCATGGCCAGCAGAGGTCAGTCGGAGCTCAGAGAGGGGACGGGAGGGAAACCCCCTGATCTGGTTGCTTCATTTCACCTCGCAGGTTCTCATTTTGGAAAAAAAAGTTTGCTGAAACTGTGCTGACAACTTATTTTACTCCTCAGAGAGATTTCCTTCCCAGTGGCCCCAGAGTTCCTAGCCTTGCCTTCCCCTTCCTGGGCCTCTCTCTCCTTCCTGGGCCCCCTTCATCCCCCTCCTTTAACTTGAGTCCCCTGCAGGGATCTCAGCAGGGATCCCAGGCAGCAAACGCAGTGGGGTCAGGAAAGGAGGACTTTTAGGGCTTTTGGGACGTTCAGGGAATTAGGTTGTGGGGTCCAGGTGCCCCCTCAGCTGAACCTCCCTCACTGGGCTCTTGGGAAGGGACAAAAGTGGGTGGGGGTGGAATCAGGACCCTCTGCCCCCCAGAATCCCCGCCCCATTCACCAGTGGGGGGCTGTCTGTCCAGTGGGGCTGTCCCCACAAAGGACCCTGGGCTCCCCCTCCTCTCTCCTGGGGGCCCCGTCTTCATTTTGCCCTCTTGGGCTCCTTCCCTTTCCAGCTGGCTCTGGCTTCCTTTTGGACCCCCCAGTCCTGCCCTCCTCCGCCAGCCCCCAAACCCCAAGCCAAAGACCCCCTTCCAGCTCCTCCCAAGGCCAGCTGAAGTTCTCTTGGAGGACCTCCAGGCTTTTTGTTCTGTAAAGTATTTTAAAGATGAGCCTCCCAGCCTTGGACCTCTGGGCCTGAGGAGCGGGGAGAGGGACCCTCTTCCTAGAAGGCCGTGGGGGGGGGAGGGGGAGGGAGGCCGATTTCCACGCCCCCTCCTCCGCCCTGCAAAGAGGCAAAGGGAGGGTCTCCCCTCCGCCCCATCCTTCACGAGGGGGCTCTGCCAGGGGGAAGAAGGGGGGCAAGAGGGGAGACCCCTAAAGCAAGGCAGGCTGTCCTCTGTGTGTGTATTTGTGTTGCATCCAGATGACACCCCCGCCAGCCCCCCGCCCCCCCCCCGCCTGCCTGAGGCCTCCCCCTCCCCAATCAGAGCCTGACCCCGGCTCCCTTCCCCCTCCCGGCAGTTCCCGCCCCCCACCCTCCTCCCGGCATCCCATAATACTCCTCCACCCTGCGCAGGTGCCCCAGAAAGCCCCCCCGCTCTGTCCTTCCTCTCGAGCCCCCTCCCAAATCTCTCGGCCCCACGGAGACCCCCCCCGGGAGAGGAGGAAGAGGGGGCCCTTTTGGGGAGGGGGCTTTGCAGCGAGAGACCCCCCCACCCCAGGAGCCCCCCCCACCTAGCCTAACTTTTCCCCTCACTCTCCCCCGGCTCCCTCCCCAGAGAAGCCCCTCCAGCTGCTCCTCTCCTCCCGCCCGCCCCACGGGCCCATTTGGGGGTCCTCCACCCACCGTAAAGCCTCCCTTCTGCCGCCGGTCCTCCGGAGAGCAACGAGCGAGGCTTCCTAGAGAGGCGGCAAGGAGACTGAGGCGGGGGGGGGAGGAGAGTGACGCACTTCCTCCCGCTCACTTCCGCGTTTTCCAAGCGGGGAGGAGAGGTAAGGGGGGACCCCCAGTCTGGGGAGGGGAGGAGGGTCTTCTCCCTCCAGCCGTGTTTGCCCCCCCCCGGGCTCAGCCGCCCCCAGGGAGCCCTCCGGGGAAGCGGAGAGAGAGAAACCGCCCTCAGTCAGCCGAGAGCAGCGCCCGCCCCCCTCCCGCCCTCAGGCCGCCTCCGGTTCCCCTCCGCCCCGCCGGGAGCCCGGGCAGCCCCCCGTCTCTCTCCCTCTCTCCCCCCCCCTCCCCTCCCTCCTCGGCCTGTCCCCGCCAAGGCCCTCCTGGCTCTCTGGGGAAGCCGGGCCTCCGGTGGGGGGAGAACCGGGGACGGGGCCCCCACGGCCGCCCAGGCCTTCAGGGAGGGACCCCCACCCAGCCCAGGAGGGCAGGGTTCCAGACCCCCCCACAGGAAGCCAACCTCTCCCCCTCCCCAGGGGGCCCCTCCCAAGCCCTGGAACTGGAGGCCGCTCTTGTTCCATTTCTGGGGAGCTCCCAGTCACCCCCAGCCGTGCTCACCCATCCCATAATACCACCGGTGGGGTCCCTTGGGGCACCAACGGCCTTGTTCTCTGGCCAGATGGGAGAGGCCAGGTGGAAGATCCCCCCACACACCCCTCTTCCGGAGGCGGGTTTCAAATATTTGAATCCTGAGCCTCCAAACCGAGCTCCTTCTCCGCTGATGGTTCCCCAGGTAGAGGAGGGAGGGAAGGACAGGCGGCTGAGTCCCAACACAGGGGAACGGACGGGGCGGCCTTGGACAAGGGACACTCTCTCAGCCTCAGAGGAAGGCGCTGGTAAGGCAAGGCCTGATCTAGGCTTTTGGGGAGACGGGACGGAGTTACAGGTTGCCTGTTGGACTGGGACTCTGGAAGGCTTTGGGTCTGAGTCCCCCCTCAGCCATGGAAGCCCCCTGGGCCACCTTTCACAAGTCACACTCTCCCAGCCTCAGGGGAACGCAGGGGTGGCAGATCTCCCGAAAATAAGAGATAGGGCTAAGAAAACCCTGTGGGAAGGTCACCCTCTGTCAGGGTTGACTTCAGGGCACACAACATGGGAGGCAGCGTAGTGTCATGGTTTGCATTTTGGGTCAGAGGGGAGGGAGGGAGGGCGACAGAATTTGGACTGAGAGTGACAATCAGGAGCCGGCTGGCCCATCTCCAGAGGCAGGGAGGAAGAGGCGCCCTGAACAAACGGGTTCTCTCTGTCCTTTCTGCTGTCCCCCTCTGGGCCCCCATCCTGACCCCACAGCCCAATCCTGAATCTTTTCCAAGGAGACCCCCAGATTTCTGAGAAAAGCCCCCCCCCAGCTCCACTCTGGCTCTCCCTCCGCCGCCCCGGCCAATCCGATGAGAAAGCGTGTTTGGTGTCACCAGTTACTGGCAGACTCTACCTGGAAGGACAGAAGCAGACGGACTTAGGACATTTCCGCACTAGGGTGTTATAGCGCTATGGTTCCACTTTCAACATCCTATGGAATCCTGGGGTTTGCAGTTTCGGGAGGGGCCAGCTGTCCACTTATGACGATCCTATGAATTTCGTATGTTTTTTTTAGGAAAGGAATCTCACACAGAGCTGGTTTTGCCATTTCCTTCCTCTGAAACATACCCTCTGGCTTCTGAGATTTGTTGGTGGTCTCCCATCCAAGTACTAACCAGGGCTGAGTGTGCTTAGCTTCCAAGATCAGACCTGGTCTGGTTCCTTTAGGGTATTGAGCTTACCTCTCTGTAACTGGTCTTCCAAAACGCCCTAAAGTTCTCCCGCCTTCCCCGCATGCATCATCATTGCCATCATGACAGATGGGAGTGTGAGAGAGGGGTGTGTGTGTGTGTGCAAAGTGTGGCCAAGGGGCACCAGAAGACTGTGGTCAAGATGGCAAGAGTTGTGATGGGGGGAGAACACACAAGCTAGGAGAGGCTGCAACTTTTGCCTGAATCCGTTGAGAAGACAAAGGAGACTTGGAGAAATAAGAAGAAATTGGGACATTTTAAAAGCAGCCAAAATAGTGGGACGGCAGGGGACTAAGTGGGACAGCCCAAGCCAGATTGGGAGAGCTGGAGGAGAGGTACTTGTGGGGGGGCTTCAGCTCATTGCCCAACTGCTCATTCTGGGATTCGATGGGCTTCTTGTCTGAGACTGTGAAAGAGAACGCCTCTTCTTTCCTTCCTTCCTTCTCAAGGCCTTGCTGATGGTTATGACCTGAGACAGGGAGGAACTTCCCCCCAACACAGGTTTCGTTTGCAACATGCAGCTGAGCTCACTGGCAGGAGCTGCACAGAGTCCTTGACTCTTGAGACGATGGGAGGCACTGGCATGCTCCCTGTGTTGGGCCCAGGGCGCCTTCCCTTGCATGCTCACCCAGCAAGGAAAGACGGCATCCCTCTGAGGAGAAGACCCCCAGGAAAGCCGACAGAGGTCTAAGACCTACAGTGTCCCCTTAGACGTAGGACCAAGCCCACCACTCCCCTAAAAACAGCTCCCTCCTGTTGAACCTCAGGCTGGGAAGATTGATTTCAGGGAGAGATTTGGGAGTTAGGAGGGAGGGAGGGAGGAAGGGAGAAAAGACTCCAGCAGTCTATCTTTCTTTGGAAGAGACCCCCACCCCATACTCGCCATCTGCCCTGATCTGGCAGGGACACTCCCAGTTATTTCTTGTTGTTGTTCTGTACCTTGAAGTAATTTCCACCTTATGGCAACCCTAAGGCCAACCTACAAGCTGGAGCAAGTCCAGAGGAGGGCGACCAAAATGGTGAGAGACCTGGAAGCCATGAAGCCCTATGAGGATAGACTTAGAGAGCTGGGTATGTTTAGTCTGCAGAAGAGAAGAGAAGGTTAAGAGGGGACATGATAGCCATGTTTAAATATGTTTAAATATTTAAATATGTTTAAATATTTGAAAGGAAGGAGAGGGCTTGTTTTCTGCTGCTCTGGAGACCAGGACAAGGAGCAATGGATTCAAGCTGCAGGAAAGGAGATTCTACCTGAACCTCAGTGTTCTGCCTCGTAGTGTAGTGGAGTCTCCTTTGTTGGAGGTTTTTAAGCAGAGGCTTGATGGCCATCTGTCGGGATTTCCTTGAGGGTGTTCCTGCATGGCAAGGGGTTGGACTGGATGGCCTGTGTGGTCTCTTCCAACTCTAGATTTCTATGATTCTATCTTGGCAGAAATTGTTCTATTTTCCTCTGAGGCTGAGAGTGTGTTACTTGACCAAGGTCATGGCTGAGTGGGGATCCGAGCTCTGGTCTCCAGAGTCATCACGGTCCAACGTTCAAACCACTGCACCCTGCTGCCTCTCCAAATAATTCCCTCCCAGCCCCCTTTCCAAACTTCTCTCAGAATATCCCATTTCTTTCTTTCTCCTTCTGCTCTTCCTTCAACTTCCCCACTTTGGTCCTGAGCTGATTTCTGTTGCTGCAAACTGAATTCTGAGGGCAAAAGTAGTTTCCAGTCAGTTAACTTGGCCGAGGAGAGGGGAGAGGAGGGGGCTCAGCCCCTGTGACCTTTCCGGGGCACCTGCCCAGTCACTCTGACCACTTTGTGGTCAGAAAGGCCAGTTTTCTGTGCCCTGACTCTGATCCAGCTTCCATCTCCATAGAAGCCAAAGGCGACTGTAAAAAGAAGGAAGGGGCGGGAGGGAGAAGGGGAGGGGGAGGCTCTCCCCCAGCCCCCAGCCCTGGGAAAGGGGGATGGACGGGGCACCTGAGCTCTCCTGGGAGGGAAAAAGGGAAGGGGCTGCTACAGGGAGGAGACCAAGCCTTGGGACCGTTTGGGGTGGAGAGGAGATGCTGGAGGCCTGATGGGGGGAAGGCAGGCACAGGACAGGGGCAGGGAGGGGGTATCCCAAGGCTTTTGGGGAGCCCCCGATTTCCTTCCCTCTGCAGGACTCCCCATGGCAGTGGGGCATAATTGTGTGACGGAGGGAAGGTAAGGGGGTAAATTAACCTCACTCCTGTTTTATGTTCCAGAAAGACCCTGGCCCAGGAAACAGATGATCGAGTTGGAAAACCTCTCTCTCTCTCACACACACTCACAGACCCAGCTGTGCTGTTCATCTTCTCACTCCCCTCCCAGAGCTGCTTGTGGTCTCCTCTGGCCACGAGGGTCCTTTCCTGAGAGAGGCTCTGTACTGGGAGGTCCCGAATCCCTCACTGAGGGTCCTTCCAGAGCTCTCCTGACCCTCATTTACAGCTATAAATGGTTCTCCTTTCTCCACTGAAGGCCTTGGACCCCCCCCACAACCCCTCTCCTCAGAACTTCCCTCAAACACCACCACCATGGCCACCCCAACACCAGGCCAGGGGGTTGTCAGTCTCTGTCCCCTGTCCCATCCCATCGGAGCCTCCCGGGGCTTTCAGACCTGTGGGAGGAGCCCTTCCCTCAGTCTCAGTTCCTTCAGGGGTATGTTTGGGGGGGACCTGGGACAAGAGTCGCTCCCGGATAGTAAACCTCCCAGAGAGGTTAGGCTGGCTCCCTTCCCGTTGCCCTTCCTCCTTTTTGTTCAGACAGGCCTTTAAGAATGGACTCTGAATTGAGGTTCTGGACTGGAGGAAAAGGCTAGATATGGATGACTTGAGTTAATAGGAAAAAAAGTGAAGTGAAGAGATGGTGAAGGGGAATAAAATGGAGCTATTGTAAAGATTTATTTTCATGGAGGTGGGCAATTTCATGTGGTCTGGAGGGCCATTTTCTGCCCCTAGGATTGTCCTGTGGGCCAGACAGACTTCCTGAAAAGGAAGACAGAGCAAAGAAGTTGGATGTGATCCAAATCCTTTTCTCATTTTGTGAAAAAGGATAGTTTGGGGTGCTGAATCATGCTAGGGGGCTCTGCAACCTGCTTAATGGGGGCAAGGGACCTTTTCCCCAGAGAAACAGCCTGAGAGTAGGGGAAGGGCTCAGGGCCACCAACCCAACCTTGGGGCCCACCTACAGCTGCTGGGACACACCCTGATGGCCTCTCTAAAAGCAGACAGCAACGTCTAGTAATTGAACGTGAGAAAGAGCAGAAGGCGTAGGGGTCTTTCCCCTTCCTACCCAGAAGCACAACAGCACTTAATTCGTTCTGAGTTACTCTTCCTTAAAACTGAGAGCAATTGCGTCTGTGTGGGATTAGCTTTGTGTGTGTGGGAACATTACAAAGGAGGGATCGTTTTTCTCCTCTTTCAGCTCCTGGTCTATTTGGAGGAGGTAGCAGTGTAATTTCCTCTCAGAAGAGCCTCGGGTTCGGCTGGATCCAGAGCAGAAGGCTGTCTGCAAGAAGCCTCAGTGGAGGATAAAGGAAGGTGTCCTCTCTGGGTAAGGACCCCTTTTGCCTTTTTTGGGTCGATGCTGGAGGAATGAATTCACGTTCTTGGCCTGGGTCACGCCACTGGTGAGAAGCCAGCCTGGAGGTGGGCTTCTAGGCCAGACACACTGGGATCCACTGGGCTAAGCTTGAGCTCATCTGGCAGGTGAGAAGCTTGCAAAGTTCTTCTGTTTTGTAACTTATTTGAGTGCAGTCTTCCCCTCCTTCTGTGGCCCAGTTGTTCCAAATGGCAGAAAGAGTTTGAACCACGAGACTTTTGCTGGAGACTTTTGGGATTTAACACTCCCTTCGGCAGCATCTCCTCTCTCAGAATTGAGAAAAAAAGTTGTTAGAGACATTTATCTTAAAGCCTGAGTATTCTCCATATTGATGATTTGTTTTTGTCAATTTATTAATACCACTTCCTGGATCCTCCAGAAAAATCACCAAGTCATCAGCAAAGGCTTTTAGTTTATATTGATAACCCTTAATTTGAGCTCCTTTGATATCTTTATCCTCCCTTATAGCATTATTTAATATCTCCAATGTCATTATAAATAACAAGGGTGAAAGCGGACAGCCCTGTCTTGTCCCTCTCTGCAGCTCAATTAGCTGTGTTCTTTCACCGTTTATCACCAATCTTGCTTGCTGTTGTTTATATACTGCTTCAATCCATGATACAAACTTCTCTCCGGCCATCATTTGTTTACATGTCATTGTTATAAATGACCAGTTTATCATGTCAAATGCTTTCTCTGCATCAAGAAATATCATGGCCATTTTCCGTTGGTTATACCTCTCATAGTATTCTATTAAATTCAAAACCGTCCGAATATTGTTTCTTAATGTTCTTCTTGGTAAAAAAACATTCTGATCTTGATTGATGACCTCAGATAAAACTTTTTTAATCTAACCGCCAGGATTGAAGCAAAAATCTTGTAGTCCACATTAAGAAGTGATATAGGCCTGTAGTTTTTCACATCGGTCAGATCCCGACCCTCCTTTGGAATCAAGACAACATTCGCTTCTTTCCAAGTATCTGGTATGTCACCCTTTATTACTTCATTTATTGTACTTTGCAAAGGTATTGAAATTTCATGTTCTGTCTTTTTGACTAAAAATCTAACAGAGACAGAGGAGATGGAAATTGTGCAAAAAACAGGATTTCAGAGAGGAAAAAAAGTAAAGTATCTGGGAATTTGGATAGCTAAGAGAAATAACCAGTTGTTTGGCAACAATTATGAAAAAAATGGAAGGAAATATTGCAGGATATGAAAAATTGGAATAAGCAACATTTGTCATTAATGGGGAGGATTGCGGTTATAAAGATGAACATTTTGCCAAAGATGAACTTTTTGTTCCAAAAATTGCCAGTAATAGTAAATAAGAAACCCTTCATACAATGGAAGAAAGAACTAACTCAGTTCATATGGCAAGGCAAAAAACCCAGGATTAAATGGAAGGTTTTAACAGATGAGAAAACTAGAGGAGGTCTGGGTTTACCTGATTTACAGATGTATTACAAGGCTGCGTCTCTTGTATGGATTAAAGATTGGATGGACCTTCAAGATACGAAGATGTTGACATTGGAAGGAGTAGATCTGAGGATGGGATGGCATGCATATATGTTTTATGATAAAGCAAAAGTTGATAAAGATTTCACAAATCACTATATCAGAAGATCACTTTTGAAAGTTTGGGAGGACTTTAAGTCCAAAAATATTAGAAAGCTACCCTCCTGGGTCTCTCCGCAAGAAGCCTTCTTTGGTAGATGGGCTGCAACTGAAAAGTGGCTTCGGTATGATGACATGATTGAGAGGTCCGAGACTAATGACATACATTTTAAATCAAGAGACAAGTTAGAACGAGAGGGAATAGTTTTAAATTGGTTTCCATATTGACAATTGAAGGAGAGGTTTCAGATGGACTTGAAAACTTATGGAATTGAAGTGGGGGAAAGATTGGGGTGATTAAGAGTTTGTTTGAAAATCCCCTGCATCTTTTAGCTCAAATAACTCAGGAGCTATTGCAACAGGAGATGTATGAAGAAACAGTTAAAGCAGCTATGATATCCTGGGCCCAGAATATAGGTCATATAATACAGCTGGACTCTTGGGAGCGAAGTTGGGAAAACAGACGAATAAATTTACTGTGGCCCAGAATTTAAAAGAAAACTATTATAAGACTCTCTATAGATGGTACTTAACACCAGATAAATTACAAAAGATGTATAAAACAGGTACTGGGCTCTGTTGGAAATGTTTGAAAAAAAGTGGGTACGATATATCGTATGTTGTGGACTTGCTCAAAGGCTAAGAAATATTGGTCAGAAATACATAATCAGATATGTAAAATATTGAAGGTTTCAGTTCCATGACTCCTGAAATGTACTTATTGAATATGACAGACATAGTTGATAATATGATTATTAAGAAAAATTGGAGGATAGTTTTGTATATGATAACAACAGCACGTATTGAATATGCAAAGGTGTGGAAATTGCAAAAATACCTACAGTTGAACAATGGTGGGGGACTTTTATGGAGAATAAAAATGCTGATATAGTATCACAAAGGCTGAAAAAGGGGAAAAAAGATGATGAAATTCAGAAAGAATGGCAAATAGTTGAGTTGGGTAGGGAGAAAGAATTTTAAAAAGTCAGTAGTTCATGATATTAGTTTGAAAGTGTAATTGTCGGGAGTCCTCCATGTTTTATTGTTTTAGGATAGCAGTAGACTGAGGAAATAGTGATAGTAGGCTGTTAGCTATTCCCAGGCGCCAACCATTCCTTCTGGCTGGAATTTCAAAAGGGAAACCCTTTGGCATGATGACGTTCGTTCTTTTACAACTATCTTAGGAGAAACTGTCTGTTAAAGTGTAAGGTGGGGTAATTATTTCAACTTTAACGTCTGAAAAGCATCCCTTACTATGTTACAATAAATCTTCTATTAAGTTTGTTATCCGTGTAAGAGTGAATCTGTTCCTGACAGAAAGCTCGAGAATCCTTTCAAAAAATGCACCATTTGATGGACCAGTCGATTACTGAAGAAAAGAGGATCTGCAGAATCTGATGGAGCTACAGAAACTGAAGTGCCCCTGGATACCAAGACAAAATTGCGCCTGACCGAGGCTATGGAAACCCCCACAAGCGGCCAAACCTGGGTCTGGGAGAAAAGCCACATACGTCGTTGAGACAACGCAGAAGGGCTGCTAGATGGGATACATCAGCAAAAGACCTATCCCTTTTGGAGGAGATAAAGCAAATGGAAACCGAACTGGAAAGAAAAGATGAGGAGATACTCGAACTCAAGACCATGCTACGCGAGATGCGCATCCGTCCCTCGCAGACAGGGAGATCACCAGGAGGAGAACCACGAGCGGCTGTCTCGGCGGCAGGCACCCCTGGTCCGCCCCAGCAACCAACAGGGCACACGCCAGCGCCACTGTTACTCAGAAATGTGGGAGACCTGAAAGCGACCTTCAACGGGAAGGGGGAGAAACTCTCCTTTTTTTTGACTATGGCAAACAATTTCATGATTGATCACGGCCATCTATTTCGGGATGATGCGGCCCGAATTCGATACCTAAGCCAGAGGATGAAAGGACTGGCAGCAGACTGGGTAGCGAACCTAGATGACTCCCGCGCCCCCGAAACTGAAAATCTGCAGCTCTTCATGAACCATCTGCGGGAACGCTTTGAAGACCCCCATTTATTGGAAAACACCAAATATCAACTGAAACGAATGAAACAAGGCAGGAACGATGTGGGGACGTATTCCCGTGAATTTAGAAACCTGGCCACCAAAGTCCCGTGGAGTGATGAAATTCTAATTGAGTTATACAAAGATGGACTAAATCCTGATATTCTACACGGGTGCTTAATGCAGGCCAATCCACAGACCCTGCTAGGTTGGGTCAGACTAGCTACTGAAATGGAAGGCATAACCCAGACTGTTCAGCTGAACCGACAAAGACAAGACGTGCCAAAACGACAACCTCGCGGTCCTCACCGTCCTCAATGCTGAGGAACGGAACAAACGTCTCCGTTTGGGCATGTGCTTTAACTGTGGAAAACCGGGCCACCTCGCCAACACCTGCCGCGGAAACCAAGCTCCGACTGGGACTAAGGGAGCACGAGCAGACCCAAAGAATATAGAATTCACACATCAGACAGCGGCCGCCAAACAACCACTTAGACGCACTTCTAAGGACCCTGCAGCGGCGACAGGAGACTCCGATCCCGATGATGAAACCACCTCTTCGTCCTCATCTGACATAGATGGAGATTCTAAACCTGACTGCGATGACTGGCAAGCGGCGGGAACATCTGTAATACTCCTGAAAATTCCCCATTTCTACGCCACGGTTGCGATTAGTGGCAGCGATGGGACTTTGCATGTACATAGGGCATTAATTGACTCTGGCTGCTCCAGAAGTTTGTTACACCCCAAATTGGCCAAACAATTGAAAACTCTTTATGAGCCCTTGGAATGCCCCATCAAATTAACGCAAATGGATGGGACCTCAATGACTGGGGGAGTAATTAGTAAAATCACTAAGCCCATCTCATTTCAAATGGACAAAAACAATTACAGCATGCGATTTCTAGTTCCCAAGGCGATGCAGTTCAAATTGGTCTTGGGAATCGATTGGCTTCGTGAATATAACCCCCAGATAAACTGGACTGCTGGCACTATGTCCTCTTCAGATGAAAACTTTTCTATTCCCCATGAAGAATTGCAACAAATTCCTTCACACTACCGAGACTTCCAAAAGGCTTTCCACGAAGGGAGGCTGACAAATTGCCTCCCCACACGGACTTTGACTGTAAACTGGAATTAGTTGACGGGGCCACCCTGCCTAAACCGAAAATTTATCCCATGAGCCAAAAGAACTCCTTGCTCTCAAGAAGTTCCTAAATAAAAACTTGGCTCGCGGCTTTATCAAGCCCTCTACAGCCCCCACGGCGAGTCCTGTCTTCTTCCAGAAGAGAAAAGATCCCAGCGCGGATCCGAGACTGATAGTTAACTACTCTGCTATTAACCAGGTTATTTCCTCCAATTGTTATCCCATACCTCTGATACGGACTGTTTTGGACCATCTTGTTCAAGGAAAATATTTCACCAAACTTGATCTTAAAGAGGCTTTTCATAGGATTAGAATGGACCCGGACTCTGAGTGGCTCACCACCTTTGCAACTCCTCTAGGTAACTTTAAATGGACGGTTCTTCCCTTTGGCTTACAATCAGGGCCATCTGTGTTCCAAATGTTTTTGAACACCATTTTCCATGACTTGTTGTATCAGGGGGTTCTGATTTATCTGGATGACATTTTAATTTACGCAGATTCCATGGAATCTCATGTGTCATTGGTTCGTGAAGTGTTACGAAGGCTTATAGATAACAACCTCGTGGTTAATCTATCTAAATGCCAATTTGACACCCAAACTTTTGATTACTTGGGATATAGGATTCAAGATTGTTCACTTAAAATGGACCCTTCGAAGATTAACTCCATTTTGCAATGGCCCGTCCCTAAAACTGTGAAGCAACTGCAGCAATTTCTTGGTTTTGCGAACTTCTACCGGAACTTTATTGAGGATTTTGCTGCCATAACGCTTCCACTCACCAACCTTCTACGGAAACCTAAAGGATCCACTGCGGGCAAGGCGCATAGACTTTGTTGGTCGCCTGAGTGTCAATCGGCGTTTGACCATTTGAAATCTAAATTTACGTCTGAGCCCTTACTCCTTTTTCCCGACAGTACGAAGCAATTCATTGTGCAAACGGATGCTTCGGACTTTGCCATGGCAGCCGTTCTTTTACAACATGACACCACAGGAGCACTCAGGCCTTGTGCTTTCATTTCAAAGAAATTTTCCCCTCAACAAGCTAATTGGCCTATTTGGGAGAAAGAAGCCAAGGCTATCCATTTTGCGCTGTCCTCTTGGCGTCATTTGCTTGAAGGGGCTCGACTCCCCTTTGAAGTTTGGACTGATCATAGGAATTTGCAAGCCTTACAGTCTGCTAAGAAACTCTCCCCTAAGCAGGCGAGATGGGCTGAATTTTTCCAGAGATTCCGATTCTAAAATTGTTTTCAAACCTGGCCGAACTAACCAACTGGCGCACCTCTCTCTCGACTTCCCTGTTTTGCGGAATCCCTGCTACGTCCTCCCACTCCAATACCTTGTTTCCTGCCTCCTCTCTGGCTTCTCAAGTGACTACTCGTGCATTAGCAAAGACAAGGCTTTCTGCCTCCTCTCTTTGTGACTCCGCTCTCCGCGATGCTATCATTCATGCAGCGCATGCAGACTCCTGGCTACCGGCAAACAAGGATAAAATAGAATGGGTTGACAATCTCCCCTTTTATGGCACCAAGGTCTACGCTCCCCCTGCTGCCCGCGAGCAGGTACTTCATCGTTATCATGATTCCAAACCCGCTGGACATTTTGGGTTTTTGAAGACATTGCATGCGATTCGCCGCCTTTTTTGGTGGCCTGGATTAAACCCCTCCGTGCAAACTTACATTAAGCAGTGTGCCACTTGCAACGTTTCTAAGTCGCCCACATCTAAACCTCAAGGGCTCCTGCAACCTCTGCCTGCGCCTGCTAGCCCCTGGTCGGTCATCGCATGGGATTTTATCGTGTCTCTTCCCTCTTCACACGGCTTTCATGTTATTTGGGTTGTTACTGATCACTTTTCCAAGCAATGTCATTTTGTGCCTCTAAAGAAACTACCCCGTGCTGACCAGCTGGCTGACCTGTTCGTTAATCATGTATGGAAACTTCACGGACTACCTTCGGTGATCATTTCAGACAGGGATCCAATTTTCACTTCCAAGTTTTGGACTTGTCTACTGAAAACCCTGGGAGTCACTCAGAAACTCAGCAGTGCTTATCACCCTCAAACAGATGGCCAATCTGAGCGTGTTAACAAATCTCTTGAACAATTTCTTAGGTGTTTTGTTTCTGAGAACCAGAATGATTGGGCTCCGCTCCTTCCGTTCGCTGAGTTTGCCATCAATTCTGCGGTTCATACCTCTACTGGGAAACCCCCCTTTGAAATAGTTTACGGCTTCCTTCCTTCTCCTTTCCCCCCCCTCTCCCTCTCTTCCTCCGCTCCTCCTTCTGTTTCTGCTTGGGTCTCTAAATTTTCTGGCATTTGGCAATCCGTCTCAGATGCTATAGCATCCGCTAAAGCTTCCCACAAACGTTTCGCTGACCGTAAACGGCAGCCTAATCCCCTTTACCAGCCCGGGGATTTGGTTTTCCTTTCTTCTAAGAACATTTCCTCTCCTTCTCCGTCTAAAAAACTTTCCCCTCGTTTTCTCGGACCTTTTCCTGTGAAAAGGGCTATTAATGATGTCTCTTTTGAACTAGATCTCCCTTCTTCCCTCAAGGCTATTCATCCTGTTTTTCATTCCAGTTTGCTGAAGAGGGCACCTTCGCTCATTTCTTCGCCGGCTGATGTTCCTCAACGCCCCGACTGACTTGCTACTGCATTCATATTACTATTTAGTTTTCTTGTCTTTCTACTGTTCCGTGATATTTTCTATATTTTGTGTATCTTTATGTATATATTTTTTTTAAAAAGTGGGGCAGGATGTCGGGAGTCCTCCATGTTTTATTGTTTTAGGATAGCAGTAGACTGAGGAAATAGTGATAGTAGGCTGTTAGCTATTCCCAGGCGCCAACCATTCCTTCTGGCTGGAATTTCAAAGGAACCGTTTGGCATGATGACGTTCGTTCTTTTACAACTATCTTAGGAGAAACTGTCTGTTAAAGTGTAAGGTGGGGGAAAACGTTCCATTCTCGAGCTTTAACGTCTGAAGACAGCATCCCTTACTATGTTACAATAAATCTTCTATTAAGTTTGTTGATCCGTGTAAGAGTGAATCTGTTCCTGACAGTAATGTATGGAGTTGTATTGATATCATGAAGCTGGATAAAGAAAATGAAATGCAATATACCTACAAAATATTTGTTTATGCAATGCTAAGGGAAATGTAAATTAGATTGATATTGAAGATGGAAGCAGGATCAGTCTAGGAAGAATCAAGAAATATTGCATTTGAATTAACAGTAAGAAAATACTGTTTTATTCTTGTGAAATTTTAATAAAATGAAATTTAAAAAAAAAAGTTGTTAGAGAGAAAAGATCCGGATATTTAAGTCCATCATGCTCTCAGTTTCTACATGTAGACTTATCTTATTCTCTTTATATCTGTGAAAAAAATGTTTGTAGTGTCCAAACTTCACCAATATTCTCAGAGAATGCAGGTGTGCAACCAGAGGTTATCGTTTTTCCCTGTCTAAAAATCAAAGCAAGTTTCCCCAGTTCCTTAGGCAGTGGGCTAGCTATGGGAAGCCCCACAAGAGAGATGCAAAGGTAAAAGCCCCCACCCACCCACATCCCATGCTCTCCAGCTGTCTCCATTTGGCAGGACAGTCCTGATTAATGCTCCGTTGCCCCACTTTTTCATCTCTTTTCAAGATGTCCCACTTCCTCTCCTCCTCCCTCTTTTCCTTGGCTTCCTTCTGTTGCTACACACTGAGTTCAAAATGCCCCAGATAGTTCACACATTGGAAGACAGGAAAAGAATTCAAAACAAACTTGATGAACCTGAAAACTGGGTTGGAATTATTAAAATGAAATTCAACAGGACCAAATACAAAGCTTACATTTAGGCCACAAAAAGGAAACGTGCAGATATAGGTTGGGTGAGACTTAGATCAGCAGTACTTCATGTGAAATAGACGTGGGAGTATTGTTGGTAATAAGTTGAACATAAGCCAGCTCTGTGATGCTGCATCAAAAACATGGAATGCTGTCTTAGTTTGCATTTATAGAAGCATAGTTTCCAAGCTGTTGGAAATGAAATTCCCCCTGCAGTCTGTGCTGGTCAGGACAGACCACACTCTTTAAATACCTCAAGGGCTGCCACAAAGGGGAGGGCGCAGGCTTTGTTTTTTCAGAGGGTAGAACCAGGTCTAATGGCTTTAAATTGTGGGAGGATAGATTTTGATTCAAGATGAGAAGGAATTTCTTGACAGTGAGAGAGGTTCAGCAGTGGCATCAATTACCTAGAGAGATGGTGGGAGCTCTTTCTCTGGAGATTTTGAAAAAGAGGCTGGGTCTGCTTTAGCCGGAGGCCCTGTGTTGAGCAGGGAGTGGAATTTGGAGGGCAACGAGGCCCCTTCCCTCTCCTTGCATGACTCTGTGATTCTTAATGACCCTCACGGAGCCCTGAAGAGGCTTTGCAAGTTCCGGCCACAAAGAAAGGAAATTCTTGCAAAACTGTAGGGAATTTTCCACAAAGGAAGATTCTGTATTTCAGTCGAGACCATTCTTGCCAGTCTTTCTGCCCCCTTTGTGTCCCTCGCAGAGGCCTCTGAATTTCAGAGGGTCCCAGGGAAGGTTGTGGGCTGAATGGGGAAGGACTCGGAGGCCATTGGGGCTGTTCATAGGACTAAATGACAACCATCCGGGGTGACAGCCACCCCTTCGGCCGAACCTCCCCCACTGGGCTGTGGGGAAGAAGAGAGGGGGTGGCGTCGGGATCTCCTGGGCTCCCCACCCCAAAAGGAGTGATGGGCTCCCCCATCCTCCTCCAGCCGCCGCCTCATTACCTCCCTCGATCTAGACACCATACTGCTATTGATGCAACCAAGAATCACGTTGGCTTTCTTGGCTGCTGTATCACACTGCTGACTCGTGTTCAGCTTGTGATCTACCAAGACTCCTAGATCCCTTTCACACGTACTGCTGTCCAGCCACATGTCCCCCATCCTATATTTGTGCCTTCAATTTTTGTTACCTAAGTTGTCTTACAGTTCTCTCTCTGTTGAAATTCATTTTGTTAGCTTTGGTCCAGCTCTCCAATCTATCCAGGTCATTTTGAATTTTGATCCTGTTTTCTGGTGTGTTAGCAACCGCTCCCAGTTTGGTATCATCTACAAATTTGATCAACCTGCCTTCCAGGCCTTCATCAAGTCATTGATGAAGATGTTGAATAGCAGTGGGTGCAGGAGGAACCCTGTGGCACCCCACTAGTCACTTCTCTCCAGGATGAAAACCAGCCATTGGGTGAGGAGCACCGTTTGGATTTGGACAGTCAGCCAATTACAAATTCACCTAACAGTAGCCATTTCCAACCCACATTTCACTATTTTCTTTGCAAGAATGTCATGTGGAACTTTGCCAAAGGCCTTACTGAGGTCAAGATATGCTATGTCTACAGCATTCGTGTACAGTTCAAACTGCCCCAAATAGTTCACACTCAGTTAAATGGGGGGAGAGTAGGGGAGGGGTAGCTAATGCATTGGAAGATAGGAAGAGAATTCAAAACTATCTTGATTAACTAGAAAAGAGAGTTGGAAATAATAAAATGAAATTCAGCAGGGCCAAATACAAAGTCTACATTTAGGGCATCAATAGGAAATGTGCAGATATAGGTTGGGTGATACTTAGCTCAGCCTTACTTCATGTGCAAAGCACCTGGAGAGTACTGTGGATTATAACCTGAACATAAGCCAGCCTTGTCAAGCTGCAGCAAAGACATCAAATGCTATCTTAGCCTGCATTAATAGAAGCACAGCTTCCAATGTGAAGGCTGTAATAGTCCCCCTATGCTCTGTGCTGGTCAGGACAAGATCGCACTCTTTAAGTACCTCAAAGGCTGCCACAAAATGGGGGAGGCTTGTTCTCTGCTGTCTCGGAGGGTAGAACCAGGCCTAATGGTTTTGAAATACAGGTGGATAGATTTGGATTGAAGACGAGAAGGAATTTCTTGACAGTAAGAGAGGTTCAGCAGGGACACTCCCAGTTATTTCTTGTTGTTGTGTGTTGTTGTTGAAGTCACTTCCACCTTATGGCAACCCTAAGGCCAACCTATCATGGGATTTTCTTGGCAGAAATTGTTCAGTCTTCCTCTGAGGCTGAGAGTGTGTGACTTGACCAAGGTCATGACCGAGTGGGGATCCGTGTTCTGGTCTCCAGAGTCATCACGGTCCAACGTTCGAACCGCTACACCCTGCTGCCTCTTCAAATAATTCCCTCCCAGCCCCCTTTCTGAACTGCTCTCGGAATGTCCCGTTTCTCTCTCTCTCCTTCTGCTCTTCCTTCAACTTCCCCCCTTTGGTCCTGAGCTGACTTCTGCTGCTGCTGCAAACTGAATTCTAAGGGCAAAAGTAGTTTCCGGTCAGTTAACTTGGCCGAGGGGAGGGGAGAGGAGGGGGCTCGGCCCCTGTGACCTTCCCGGGGTACCTGACCAGTCACTCCGGGACCTTTGTGGTCAGAAAGGTGGGCTTTCTGGGCCCTGACTCTGATCCGGCTCCCAGGCTCTCTTCCTCTCCTCCTGCGGGGGGTGGGGGGGCTTCACCTGCTTTAGACTGGAGCTCTTCAGCCAGAAAGCGGGGTCCATGAAGTTAAATGCAACCCCCCATCACCATAGAGGAAACTTTCTGAGTCCCAGTTTTGAGTTTCAGTGAAAGCTAACAACAACAACATGCTAGTTGTCTGTCCGTTTGTGTGCGTGTTCAAGAGGTTTTGATTAGGATGAACAGGGGGGAAAGGGGAGCGAGGTAGGGGGCTGGTTCGGGGTGGTGGTGGAAGGAAGCCCCCTCCCCCAAGGCACTGAGGCCTCTCTTTCTTTCTTTCTTTCTTTCTTTGGGGGGGTCTCCACATGATGCTGTGGCGTCATGGGGGGTTTGGGAAGGAAGAAGGTCCTTCCTGGCTGGGCCGGGGTCCTGGGCCCTGCGGAGGCTGGAGGGAACCCTGGAGGCCTGAGGAGCCAAAGGCGACTGTAAAATCAGGGTGGGGGGATGGTGGGAGAAAGGGGAGGGGAGACTCTTCCCCAGCCCCCTTGTCCCTGGGAAGGAGGAGTGGAGGGGACTCCTGAGCTCTCCTCGGGGGGAGGGAAGGACCTGCCACAGGTAGGAGGCCAAGCCTTGGGGACGTTTCTGGTGGGGAGGGAGGCATTGTAAATAATAAATAAATAATCTTATGGTTGGGGGTCACCACAACATGCGGAACTGTATTAAGGGGTCGCAGGGATTAGGAAGGTTGAGAACCACTGATCTGGAACCTGCCTGAGAGGTGGGACCGGACCCACTGCAACACAGTGCTTCTGGTTCCCAACACCTCCCCCAGCTGTTTCCAAAGGATACCACAGTTGATGATATTGACTCCCACTGTGGATAAGACAGAGGTCTGGTCTTACCCTAAAAGGGGGGCTCTTCACCTTCTTCCTTCCCATCCCCCAGGCACATTTGTTGCTTCGGAGGCTCTCTTCTTGCAGAAAAGGGAGGCAGAGGGACAAAGAAGGACTGCAAATATGTTCCAAGGGTAGGAAGGAGGAAGAACCTTCCCCCACTTTAGGACCAAGACCGGAGAGTCTTCTGGAGGGTCTGGTGGGGGGGTGACTGATGTGGACGCAAAAGTTCCCCTTTTCCTCCCCCTAAAAAGGCATCTTTGTGGCTTCAGCTGTTTCAACCTCCTCTCCCCTCTCCGTTGCGTGGAGACATTGGGGAGGCATTCAAAGGAGAGAATATCTTTGCTGGCCACCTGGATGGGGGGGGGCATTTGGCTGTTGCCTGGCTTGGGGGGTCCTCGTAGGGCATGAGAAGGGGTGAGGGTTATTATGAGGTGCCAGAAGGCATGAGCAGCCATGAGTGGCAGGGAATGGAGCTTAAAAATGGGTGGAGAGGACAAGGGGGAGGTGGAGGAGGAGAGAGTTTCTGCCTGTGAGGAGGAAGAAATGTGAGGAATTGTGGGAGGGGGGAGAACCCCCCCAACTCTATTCCTGGAAATGGGGGGATGAAGGAAACTCTTGAAGGGTTTTTGTAGGAGAGGGAGAAGACAAGAGGCTGCTGCAGGGAAGAGAAAGAGGAGGCAGAAGAAGTGTTCATTCTCCTCCCCTGGGGGGAGGCATGTGAGGCTCTGAGGCTGGCGTGATCTGGGGAAAGGAATGGGGGTTCAGGTTAAGTATAAAGCCCCCCAATAAAATATTGCTTTGAAGATCCTTTTATCTCCCTTCCTTCTCCTGGCAGAGCTCTCTTAGGAACCGGGTGGGGAAAAGGGGGAAGTCCTTTTTTTTTGTCTTTTCTCCTCATTCCCATTTTGTCTTCCAGGAAGATGATAGCTTCCCCAGCTCTAACAATCTCTGCGGACACATATAGATCTGGGACTGGGCTGCAGTTTAAAGGAGGAGAGCCCTCAAGTTCAAGGACTTTATGAAATAAAAATACAGAACAGTAACCCCCAAGGAAGCAGCCTCAGGGATTTTTATTATTTTTATTTTATTTATTTATTTATTTGTATCCCGCCTCTCCATATGGATCGATTTGACTGTTGGGAGCTGGAGTGTTTTCTGTAGGGGTAGATTCTGGGTTGGGAGTTCCTTGAGTGAAAGAAAGGAAACTCCCTTCTCTTCTCTCCAATCCCTAAAGGAATTAGGCTGTGAAACCTCCTCTCGCCTTTTAGGGGGTCTCTGTGGGACTGTGGTATTTGGGAGGGCTCTGGGGGTGTTTCTTGGGCTATGTGGAGGGTTGGGGGGCACTGTTAAAGGATGTTGGAAAGCCCGAGCAGCCTTCAATGTCAAGGAATGGGATCTTTCAAGGGGGAGAGGATAGAAGAAGGTGGAAGTGGAGGAGGAGGTGGGGAAATTGGGTTGGGAAACTCCCGCCTCACTATTCCTGGGAAGGGAGGGTAGAGCGGATCTTAGTTTTCTTGGTGGGGAAAGGGGAGAGGCTGCTCTAGGTAGGAGGCACAAGAGGGAAAGGAGAAGCCAGGCTCCAAGCGTTGAGGGGAAGCGTGAGAGGCCTGAGGCAGGGATGCGTGGAGGGGCATTATCTACATGCTTTGAGGATCCCCTATCCTTTGAGGATGAGGTGGAGGTGTGACAGGTCCCCCCTTCTCCCAGGTTGGTCTCGCAGTTTTCAGTACGATAAGGCGCCCTGTCTTTACCACACAGCTTTATCACACAGTAACAACTCCCTGCTCAGAAACAGCTGAGTAACACGTTTGGCCTTTCGTAGAAGACACAAATATTACTTCTTCTTCATGGTCTCTGTGCCTTCATATACTAGGAGCTTCTGCGCCTGCGCAGTAGCGTTCGGAAACTTCTAGAGCTTGTTAGCTTGGCGGGAACCCCTCCCCCACGCCGGTACTGCGCATGCTCCTCCCGGCGAGCAACTGTCTGTCCTCAGTTCTTTCTCATCCGCCATCGCGAACGGAAGGTTCTTCAGCTTGTTCCTCAATTCCTTGCTTGGCCTTTTTTGTCTTTGCGGTTTTTTCGACCTTTCGGACCGTTTTCTGACTTCTCTTTGGACTTCCTCTCGGTTTTTTGGTATTTTGGACTTTTCTTGCTGGCGTTTTCGTCTTATGTCCGCGCTTTTCAAGAAGTGCGTGTCCTGCGGGCGCAAAGTTGCCCTCAACGACGGCCATAGGGAGTGTCTTTTCTGCTTGAGTGAGTCCCACAATACTCGGACTTGCCCAATTTGTAGGGATTTCACTTCCCAGACCCTCCAGAACAGAGCCTCAAGGCTAAAATCTTACTGCTGGGAGCAGTCCTTGAAGGCTATTGACGACCCTGTTCCCAAGATGGCCGACAAGAAGACGACCACGCCATCGACAGTATTGGCGGCTGCCTTTTGTCCACATCGTCGGTATCGGGCTGGTACCGGCGAGAACGCCGAATGGCTTTACCGAGGATCCCGAAGCTGTCGGCGGCTCCAAGTCAGCGAAAGGATCCTCGACGGTGAGGAAGCCGAGGCCCCGGCCAAGGAGACCCTCATAAGCGCCCTGCTCCGGACGGAGACAAGGGCAAAGAGAAGGAGAAGAAGGGGAAAGGGAGAAGCAGCGCTCCCCGGCTGGGGACTTTCATTCTCTCACTCCTCCTTCGATCTTCACCCTTTCCCAAAAGGGCGAGGCGAGGCCCTCGCTATCTCGGATGATTATATCGAGGAATTTCCCCCAACAACGACCGGACTCGCCTGTGGAAGAACCTCCAACCCTGGTGGGGGACCCATCGCCCTTCGAGTCGTCGCAGGTAGCTGACTTGCAGCAGAGAGAGGCCTCTGTTTCCCTTGAGCAGCGCTCGACCTCAGCAAAGTCCCGGTCCTGCTCCTCGGAGCGCCCGCTAGCCCGCCGCCTCCTCGGGAGACACGAGAGGAACAACCTCGCTCGTCTGCCTCCAGATACACCTTGGCGTCCTCGTGGCCAGGTACGCAAGGGAGTCTGAGTGGAGAGAGCCCTCCTTTTCCCGGGTACATTCACCATCGTCCGGGATGGGAAATCGTGACCCGAGATGCTGGGAGACCTTCCGGAGGTCCCGGTCACCTCTACGATGACGCGGCTCTTGCTCCCCATCTCCTGAGAGGGGGGTCCGCAATACTGTTGGAGCCGAAGTCCTTCGCCATGGGCCCGCCGCCGCTCCTTCAGCCCCCCCCCCTTTGCCTCGATACCGAAGGCCGGGGCCTTGTGGCTGCCTGCCTGTAGCGAGCCTTATATCTGGGGTACTTTTTTAAACAAACAAGGACCTCCAAAAAGCCTATAGCAATAAAACTACAAAGGAAAAACAGACTTCAAACTGCAATAAAAAAAAAGTACAAAAGGTTTATTGCAGATAACAAGTTAAGGCATTTAGCAAAACATGATAAAGTCAAACAGTAAAACAGCAGAGCAATATACAAACCAACACAGAAAGGGAAAAAGGGAAAAGAGGAAAGAGCAGTTTTTCCAAACTGCTTATATCACTCCACGCAGCTGTACATCATTACTCTACAAGTGCCTAGTCAAGCACATAAAATTAACATACAGCTGCGTAGCCTCATTTCACTCTACACCTTAATTTTAAAAGGGCAAGATCAGAAGAAGCAGCGCAGCATCAAGTAATATTAACCAATTACATATCTTGATGAGTAGCTGCTTTTTTTACCACTACAGGACCCATAGCCCTTTTCTATTGAGCATTTGGTTGTATATTGTAACAGTAAAGGGTTTTGTGTATCTGGGAACAATTCATCTTCTACATTCTTTACAAACCCAGTAAATTGGCGATTTTACTGCCTTACAATTTTTTTCATCTTACATTTCTGGAGAGCCTTGTGTTTAACCTGTCTATCACTAGTTGTTTTAACCTTGTACACCCACCTACAATCTATGGGTGTCACTTTTTGGGCAATTCAAAAGAGGGAATATACATCATGCTGGGCAATAGAGTCCATTTCCTCCTGCATCGCCTTCCACCAGGGCTGTGCATTCTGGCGAGACATCTGCATTAGCGAAGCTGTTAGGCTCGCATGTTGCCAGACATGCACGCACTGACAAAGACATTCAAAAAACCTTTTGGGGGAACCCCTTTATTTTTCCTTTCAGATCTTCTTGGACTAACACTTTCAGGCATGGATCCTCCTCGACACTAAATTTCTTCCTTGTTTTTTTCCCTTTTTATCCTCCCCTGTTTGCACTTCTACAACTTCCACAGCCCTCCCCTCTGAAATATCTTCCTCCTCAGTTTTGACACACGAGGAGTCGTGGCAGAGGCTGAAGGCTGTTCTGACTGAGAAAAAACCAAATCAGAAGCAGAAGGATGAAACAAAAAGCTGTTTCACACGTGCCCAATTTGCGTCCCCCAAACGTGGCATTTCTTGATATCACACAACTGGGCCACCTTTGAAGAACCAATACCCTTTCAAAAGTCTTCATCCCCACAATCAACGTTACCCTTTTGGCTCTCCTTTTTTATTGGGTTTCTTTGGGATATGAACCCATGCAAAACTCCCAAAAACTTTCAAATGGGCTAAATAGGGCTGTTTTATACAGGCACTCATAAGGAGTGGCTTGCACCACTGAACTCCACAGCCTGTTATGGAGATAGCATGCATTAATACTGCTTCCCCCAAAAAACTCAGGGGAAGGTCTGCATCTGCAAGCAGACTATGCATTAGTGTCTGAATACCCCAGCAGTACGTTCAGCAATTCCATTCTGGAAAGGAGCATAGGCAGCGTAGTTCTATGTACAATCCCTTTCCTCTGAAGCCATTGCTGCACATTACCAGAAAGGAATTCACTGCCTCGATCTATTGCAGCCTTTTTAAAAAAACCCCAAACTGTCGCTCAACAAGGGCAGACCAATCTTTAAGAATTGAAAAACCTAGATTTCCCTTTTTAGTAAATAGCAGAATGTGTATCTACTAAAATCATCTACTAGAAGTAGAAAGAACCGAGCACCTCCCAGAATTTTTTCTCATTGGACCTACTACATCACAATGTACCAACTGAAAGGGAGCAGTAGGTACAGTGAACTACTTCTGGGAGCCGGCAGTTGTTTAGATTTGGTCTGTTTACAAATGGCACAACCCAAAAAAACATTGCATGGTTTCAAAAAACAACCTTTACAACAACCAGCTACTTTTTTTAGAACAGAAAAATTCATCCCCAAGCGACGATGTAACAGGTGTATACATTCATTATGTGTAGGAACATTACTAAACACATTACAAACTTTGTGGTGTGGAAAGAGCTTTCAGCTTTTACTTCGAGTAGCCACAGCACACACATTCCCACTCTTAAGCACTTTCCCTTCCTCCCAGAAAACATAACCTCAAAACCAAATTCTGTTAACTCCCCCACTGAGAGGAGACAAAAATCAAGGGAAGGTACAAACAGGACATTCTCCAGGCACATATCTAATGCAGAAACATATACATTACCCACACCACACACTTTAGCCGTAGTGCCATCTGCCAAAACAACAGTGGAAACTTTGGCGGGGGCTAAAGAGTCAAACAAATTTTCGGTGTTGGCCAAATGCTGGGAACATCCGCTGCAAAAAGCCAAACGGAGGTGTCTGTCTTCTTAGAGTTGTCAAGAATGGTGCAGTCTGTAGTTACAGCAGCCCAAGATGGATTCCTGCGACCTCTGACACCTCTCCCACGACCTCCAGCACCTCTGGCTTCTTAGCCCTTTGTTCAACAATGGACAGTCACTTTAAAGTGAGACACTGAACCACAACAAAAACATCTCCGGACGGATGGCTCCACCAACCCCTCCTGCCTGTTCTCAGAAGCAACATGTGAAGCTCCTCTCCCGGAGTTTGTTTTGCAACTGCCTGCGTGGGCGTCCTGGCTCTTCTTTTTCCTCCTCCAGCAGCCTGGCTGTTACAAGTGACACTGTCAAGCCCCGTTCTAATTTGACTGGAGAACGACCCCAACAATTCCCAACTGGAATCCAAAAAATTTTAAAATGCAAAACACCTTGTCTCCTTGATCTAGGACCTTGCCTCTTTCGCGAAGAGCTGCAAACAGGCTGGACATTTTGCAAGGTGTTACTGTACTGTAATGCCAGGCATTAATTTCATATTGTAAAGCCAGAAACAAAAAAAAATTAGCTGCTGCTTTGGAAACTAAACATTTTTAAGGCCATCCAGCATTCACGAGGTGACTGCAAGTCTCTAATATGCATAAGCTGGTCATCCTCCACCGAGAGGAACAGGAGAGACATGGCCCTCTCAATCCTGGCGGCATCAGCTGCATTCGATGGGAATCCAGAGGTTCTGTAAAGGCACCCCAAACCCCTTTCCCCCCTGAAGAAAATACTGCATTTGACAGCCCAGGTCAGGTAATTCGAGCCATTCAGCCTCATGAGAGGCAGGCTACCTGATCAGAGTGAGCCATAATAACAAAAAAAAAAACACACCAGCCAGCAGGACCTCATAAATCAAAAAACACACCTCACAAAGAACAGTGGCTTCTCCTGGTTCTGGCAGCGCACAGAAGCAAAAAACTGGGCCCATAATTTTCGCTGCCTGCCTGTAGAAAGCCTTATATCTGGGGTATTTGTTTAAACAAACAAGGACCTTAAAAAAGCCTTGGCAATAAAACTACAGCCTAGAGGAAAAACAGCCACTTCAGACTGCAATAAGGAAAAGTACAAAAGGTTTATTGCAGGTAAAAATTTAAGGCATTTAGCAAAAACATCATAAAGTCAAACAGTAAAAACAGCAGAGTAATATACAAACCAACACAGCAAGGAGACAAAAAGGAAAGAGAGAGAAAGAGCAGTTTTTCCAAACAGCTTATATACACTCCACGCAGCTGCACATTATTAGGCACTCTACAAGTGCCTTAGCCAAACAAAAAATTTCATACAGCTGCGTAGCCTCATCACAGTCTACCCCTTTTTAAGCTTAAAGGGAAAGGGCAAAAAAGTAGTGCAGCATCAAGTAAGATTAACCCCTTACATATCGTGACACAGTATTTGACACATCTTTTTATGTATTTCACTCCAATATTTCTTTGCCTTGGGGCATGACCACCACACATGAAATATTTTTCCCACCTCTTTCTGACATTTCCAACACTTTCCCCGTACCTGTATTGAAATTTTTTTTTAACTTGTCTGGTGTCATGTACTATCTATGAAACATTTTTAAATAGTTCTTTTTAAAATTTCTGAGCCATTGTAAATTTTTGTGTCCTTTTCCAGCTCTGTTCCCATTCATTAATTTAATTTGAATATCCAATATTCTGTGCCCACGAATCATTGCAGATTTCACAGTCTCCTCCTGTCTCTCCTGTGTTAACATTTCTTGATATATATGGGCTAACAGATGCGGTGGATTGTCAAAGATCCATTTAATCACTCCTTTCCTTTCTTTGGATTTTTTCCCATAAGTTTTAAAGCCCATCTGGAATCTCTATTTATCTGCCTATACGGAAACCAACTTAATGGCAATCCTTCCTGTTCCAATTTTTCTCTTGATTTGATCTTATAAGTATTTGTCATTGTTTTCTCTAATATTAAACCTGCTTCTTGACTTGGCTCGAACCCGTAAACATTGGGTTACAAGATCCTGCAATTTGCCTCTTGTCTTGCCAGCAGTGCTCTAAGCTAATTTTCCCCAAGGTGTGTTTTGTATGGTTATTTAGGTGCCCCTCCCGGGACCCCCAGTAAACAGGGTAACAGGTGACTGGGGAACTTTGGTCTGACCTTTGTTGGTTTTTATTTGGATTTTGTGTCCCTTTCCCGGTAACCTCCAACTTAATGATATTGGATATTAAATTTATATCACCTGGGACGGGGTCTCTAGCTGGGGTAACAATGTAATCCATCAGGGAAATCATTTTATACACTTTTTGTACGGTATGCTTTCTATATCCCATTGTCGCTTTTAAAAAGATTTTGCATTCTTTGAGGTGTGATGTTAATGGAAAGGAAATTAGTAAGGAAATAGTTTTTGCAACATTTGCTATCTACTGTGCTGGCCATATTTCATGATGTCTTCCCTTTACAAAGGTTGAATTAGACTGTTAGCACACGGCAGTGCAAAACATCACAAGCAGGACTCCTGGGCCACCATTTGCTTTTTTCCGACCAGGGATTCCTTTAATTGGGGATGGGTAAAAAGAATTCTTACTGGGCGGTGGTGTTTTCCCAGTTGGGCCAGACTTTTTCCCCCTCTTCTTTTGCCCTTTCTACAGCTCTGGGTTCTTGGTGATGAGATGTTTTTCTGGTCAGCTCCTAATGAGATGTTCTTTTTTTTATTCAGGTACCCTCTGAACAAAGGCTAAAAAAACGTCATGGGAGTTTCAACCTAGGCTTTCCCAAAGTCTGACATGACTTGAAGGCACACAAGTGACAACAACAAGGCAATAAGTAGGCGAAAGAATTTAGGAGCCATACACCTGTGGTATCAAGAGGAAAAGACAAGACTGTACTGTAAAAAGAGGTTTTTGGAAAAAACCACTAAGAAGAAACAAAGACAGAGTGGGTTTCAATCCCCTGCTGTTTAATGATTTCTTATTTGTGCAGTTTTGAATATCTTCAAATAGAAGAGAAGTAGAATGGAATATTTGCACATCTCCCTCCATATCACAGACTTGTGGAGTAGACAAACTGTATAAATGCATGGAATGTGGAAAGAGCTTCATCGGAGTGACAATCTCCATTCCCATCAAAGGACACACACAGGGGAAAAGTCATTTGAATGATGGAAAGTGGAAAGAGCTTCAGTCGGAGTGGAAATTCATTCCCATCAAAGGACCCACACAGGAGAGAAGCCCTATAAATGCATGGAATGTGGAAAAGCTTCAGTCAGAGTTATAGTCTGCATTCCCATAAAAGGGCCCACACAGGGAAGAAGCCCTATAAATGCATGGAATGTGGAAAGAGCTTGTCAGAGTGGAGTTGCATTCCCATCAAAGGACCCACACAGGAGAGAAGCCCTATAAATGCAAGGAATTGGGAAAGGTTCAGTGACAGTGGAAGTCTGCATTCCCATAAAGGACCCACAGAGGGGAGAAGCCATTTAAATGCATGGAATGTGGAAAAAGCTTCAGTCAGAGTGCACATCTACTTCCCCTCAAAGGGAAAACACAGGGGAGAAGCCATATGAATGCATGGAATGTGGAAAGAGCTTAGTCAGAGTGGATCTCTGCTTGCCATCAAAGGACCCACACAGGGGAGAAGCCATATGAATGCATGGAATGTGGAAAGAGTTTCAGTGGAGTCACATTGATTTCCCCTCAAAGGACACACACAGGGGAGAAGCCCTATAAAACATGGAATGTGAAAAGAGCTTTATTAAGTGGAGCTTGCATTCCCCTCAAAGAACCCACACAGGGGAGAAGCCCTATAAATGCTGGAATTAAAAGAGCTTTATTCATAGTGGAGCTCTGCATTCCCATCAAAGAACCCACACAGGGGAGAAGCCCTATAAATGCATGGAATGTGGAAAGAGCTTCAGTGTGAGTGGATCTCTGCGTTCCCATCGAAGGGGCCCCCACAGGGGAGAAGCCCTATAAATGCTGGAAAGTGGGAAAAAGGGTTCAGTGTGAGTGGATCTCTGCGTTCCCATCAAAAGACCCACACAGGGGGGAAGCCCTATAAATGCATGGAATGGGAAAGGCTTCATGGATCGTCTCATTTCCCCCTAAAGGACACACACAGGGGGGAAGCCCTATGAATGCATGGAATGTGGAAAGGCCTCAGTCAGAGTGGATCTCTGCTTCCCATAAAAAAGGGTTCACACAGGGGAGAAGCCATTTAAGTGCATGGGAAAGTGGAAAGAGTTTCAATCAGAGTGCACACTGCATTCCCATCAAAGGAAAAACAGGGGAGAAGCCACTTTAATCTGGGAAAGTGGAAAGAGCTTCAGTAGAGTGCAAAATTATTTCCCCTCAAAGGACACACACAGGGGGGAAGCCATTTAAATGCATGGAATGTGGAAAGAGTTTCAGTGAGAGTGGATCTTGCGTTCCCCTCAAAGGACCCACACAGGGGAGAAGCCATATGTATGCATGGAATGTGGGGAAAAGCTTCAGTCGGAGTGGAACATTTAGTAAACATCGAAGAATTCACACGGGGGGGAAGCCATTTAAATGCATGGAATGGGAAAGAGCTTCAGTCGGGTGGACATTTGCATTCCCATCAAAGGACACACACAGGGGAGAAGCCATATATATGTATGGAATGTGGAAAAAGCTTTAGTCAGAGTGGACATTTACATAAACATCAGAGGAGCCACATAGGAGAAGCCTTTAAAAAGTAGTGGAAAGACCATTTCACAATGTCAAAATTTAAATTCACATCAAAGAGCTTCTAGGGGGGAAACCTAAATGTATGGAATTGAAATATGCTTCTGTCATGACAGAATGTTAACTAAATAAAATAGTGATACGCTGATAGGAATATATGAATTGTTTGTATGTTAGAGATTTTGAAGCATAATTCCATGGACATTCTTATCAAATTTACAGAGGATTTGGGCAGGATTGGTTCTATGTACATTCCTGACTCAACAAAACCCCTAGAAAGGAAATTTTCCCCCCTTTTGCAAGTCCTTTTTTGCTTTTTTTCTCATCCTCTCGTTAGCAGAAAGGTTTTTAGCAGCATCAGCATAAAAAAAAAGGGATGGGGGGAAAAACTTTCATCCTCATCATGCTTAATTGGTTTATATGGACATTCCTCACCAAAAAAAGCCCCCCCAAAGGAATTTCCCCATTTAGAAGGCCATTTTTTGCTTTTCCCCTCCTCCTCTGTCCAGCGGAAGGGTTTTTTTCAGCATCAACTCAGATGTACACCTGCTCCTCCTCCCTCTTTCCAAGAGGCCTTTGACAAAGTTCCCCATGACATTCCTGCAAAGAAGCTGGTAAAATGCAGGGTGGGCAGGGCTACTGTTAGTTGGATTTGTAATTGGTTACCGACCGAACCCAAAGGGTATACAAATGGCTGCTTTTTATCTTGGGGGGGAAATGACTGGGGTGGGGGGTGCCACAGGGTTCTGTCCTGGGCCCATTTTTATCAATGACCTGGATGAAGGAATAGAGGGCATGCTATCAAATTTGCAGTGCACCAAATTGGGAGGGGCTGCTAAAACCTGAGGACAGGATCAAAATTCAAAATGACCCCGGGTAGTTGGAGAGCTGGGCCTAGGCGAACAAAATGAAATTCAACGAGAGAAGTGTAAACCTCATTTAGGTAGAAAAAATGGAATACAGAAGTATAGGATGGGGGACACGTGGCTGGTAGCAGTACGTGTGAAAGGGGTCTAGGAGTCCCCATAGACCACAAGCTGAAATGATAGCAGTGTGATGTGGCAGCCAAAAAAACCAATGCAAATTCCGGCTGCATCAAGAGGAGTATGGTGCTGAGAGGGAGGTACTGGTACCACTCTGCTCTGTTTGGTTAGACCCCATCTTGAATAGGGGTTGGGGGCCCTCACGGGGATGTCATTTTTCTCAGCCCGGGGAATTGAATTAATGCCAATAGGGCCTATTTCTCCCCGTAATCCCAAAAAGGGAACGATGGGTTTTAGCAGCCAAAAGAACCTGTTTATCCCCCGGGGACCCCCCAAAATTAGAATAAAGGGTTTTAGTGGCCAAAAAAGGGACTTTTTTCTCCCCCCGGGGGCCCCAAAGGGAAAGAATATGGGTTTTAGTAGCCAAAAAGGGCCCATTTTTCCCCCCGAGGCCCCCCAAAAGGGAAAAAATGATGGGTTTCAGTGGCCAAAAAGACTTATTTTGCTCCCCTAAAAATCCAAAGGAAGGGAAAGATGGGTTTTGGCCAAAAGGACCTATTTCTCCCCCCGAGGGCCCCCAAAGGAAAGGAATGATGGGTTTTATGGGCCAAAAGAACTTACTTTGATCCCTAAAAATTAAAGAAAAAGGGAAAGTTGGGTTTCAGTGGCCAAAGAACCTATTTCTCCCCCCGAGGGCCCCCAAAAGGAAAGAATGTGGGTTTTGGCAGCCAAAAGGACTTATTTCTCCCCCAAGGGATCCCCCAAAGGGAGTGAATGATGGGTTTTAGCAGCCAAAGGACCTATTTGTCTCCCTGTGGATCCCCAATGAAAGGACAGTGGGTTTTACTGGCCAATGGACTATTTTCCCCCGGGGGGGGGAAAAAAGGGTAAATGATGGGTTTTTGGCCAAAAGGACCTATTTATCCCCCCGGAGGCCCCCAAAGGAAACAATGGGTTTTAGGTCAAATTGGAACTATTTGTCTCTAATGGACCCCAAATTGAAGAATGATGGGTTATAGTGGCTGAAATGACCTCTGTCTCCCTGGGGGGGGATGAGTTTTAAAAGCAAAACAGACCTGTTTTGTCCCTGGACCACCCCCAAATTAAGGAAAGGGAGATTTCAATGACCAAAAAATAAATTTTTCCTCATGGGACCCCCAAACTAAAACCTACAAGTGGCAATACCTTTATTTTTTTTTTAGGTTACGAACTTAGAAAAGTGTACTAATGGCTTCTACATTTACATATGCATTGGAGAACCTACATCCTAACTAGCTAATGAGTAGCAGCAGTTTCATGGTTAACTCATTATCTATCTATCTATATAAAAAAAATAAAAGTTTGTTTCAAAAATACCCCCCGCTACTCTTCCATGCTTAAGTCTTCCAGTTGAAATTGCTTATTTCCATTCCATTACAAACATACTTTCCATCTTAAGAGAGAGGGAAAAAATACATTCGTTCTTCTCTGATTTCTATACATTTATACCCTTATCCAATCCAATACTCTTTTTCCCTTCTTTTCAAATTCTGGAAATTTTTTCTCAAAGAAAATGCTCACTTTTCCATCTTATCCAGAACTTTTTATTGGCAGTACTTTTATTTGGCGACCCATAAAGGAAAACGTAAAACGCTTCCCCACACTTGCAAAGACTTCCCCCCCCCTGAAATGCCCCAGGGCCACCTCAACTGACAACAACCCAGACAGAACGGAGTCCCCCGTTTCCTCCCCTATCAGTTTTCCCATCTTTCCCAACGAAACTCCTCGGGTGACATCCAGGAGAGGCGCTTCCGGGGGTCTGCTCCCTCTCGCCATCTTCGAAATGGGTCCCGCTGGGGAAAATAAGCCCCTCTTTCTCTCTGGGTAGTTTTCCTCCGAGAATTCATCCACTGCTGCTGATGGCCTCCCTCCACGTGGTTTGTCTTCAATGCCGGTTCCACCTCCTGTGAGGTTTTTTACCTCATCTGACTCCTCTCCTCCCGGTAGCTTTTCTCTGGAGAAGGTCCGACGACAGCTCTTTGGTTCCGCTTCCCTCCGTGGTTCCGTGACACCTAAAAAGACAAAAATTAGGTCAGTCGTGAAGCAGGAAATACCCTCTTGGGGTGCAACAGCATCACATTTGGTTTATGTGGCAACAACCCGCAAAGGAGAGGGCCTGTTCCCGAACCCCCCGGGAAAACCCAAAACCCCACGCTGGTGTCCCATTATAGTTAGACAGCAGGCAGTACTTTCTGTCAGGACAACCCATGTAGAAGTATCAGGGGAGCCCCCCCCCTCCCATCCACCCACCGTTTAAATCTCTCAATGGGATCAGGCCTAGTGCCCAAAAATCTCTGGGTCACCTTGGTAGTCTGAGCTTTTATTTCCTCCCTCGGCCTATCCTACTTTGCAGGGCTCTGTGAGGATGAGAGAGGGGCAGAGGAGGAGAACCAGGCACTGGGCTTTACGTGGACAAAGAAAAAGCAGAAAAGGGAACCGACAAACCTGGCCCTTCCCTTTCTCCTCCGGAGCATCCACGAGCTCCTGGAAAGGTCTCTGGCTGAACGGAACGGAGTTTCCCCCCAAAGACCATGCGCAGCTCCCGGCCAAGGGTTCCCTTTCAGGAGACGACGGGGTGAGCAAGCCCCCCCGGGGTTTTGGCACAGAAGATGTTGGGGAAATTGAAAAAAAATTTTTAAATTTTAGAGACCTTGGTAATGAGACTCTCAATCAGCAGAGTATTTTAGTAATTGCACAAAAAAGAAGTTGAACAGATCACCAAACACCACCCCAAACACAATCTAGCTCAAAATAAACACAAAACCAGTTTGGTTAAAAAAAAAAAGAGTTTACTCACAAAATCTTGTGCATAGTCTATACAGGTTCAATTCTTGAAGAAAGTAGGAAGAAAAATTAAGCACTCACATGCTTGCTGCCAATGATCCCTGTTGGGAGATCTCAGAGCATGCTTTCAGGACAAAAGGCGAAGGTAAAAGGGGGGAATAAATGGCAAGAGAACCTTTCTAAAACAAAGACTGTGTACATGCTGGAGGAAGAGGACCAACAAACAGGAAATTCTCTCTAGGCTATCTCTATGCTTATGATAGACATGCAAACCAACTAGCCATTTAATTAGACATGCCAAGGTTGCCACTCCCAACAGCTCTCAGCCCACATCCCGTGCGTACATACTAGAACTTATAAACGTTTTGTCCTGGTATCATCCCTTCAGAAACACATTCCCCCAAATTTTCTTTTTAAAACCCATTTCAACCCCACCCCACCCTCTTTGGAGCATTCCCCCCCTCCATCTTTTTTTTTTTACATCACATCCCTTTGCATTACATTTTCTTTACATTACATTGCAACACATTACATTTGTGTACATTACATTATCCACCGTCTTCTGCAAGCATGATTACCTGAATCCCATTTTCCCCCCATCAAGCTGATAAATCCCAAAAGTATTTTCCGTGCCAACCTTGTGGTGGAGGCACATTTTGCATTTACTTCTAGAATGTTTGGCCTGCAAGCCTGGGGCTTCCCAAGAGACCTCCAGAGCTTTCCTCTTTAAAATTTAAAGGCTCTTGGATTTAAACAGTGAAACAGCTCCCCCGGACAAGGTAATTCCTTTGAGGGAACTGAGAGTTAAATCTCTTTATGGCCTCAATAATACCAACAGCCCAGCTGCCCGGGAAAACCCCTTTATCATCGTCCCCTGCTCTAGTGAGGTTTGGGGGCCTCAGGACCAGAGAGACCTTGAAGGCCCCCACTCTCCAAGGCTGAGACCCCATAAAGGGATCTGGGAGGGCTGGGTTACCAAAACTCCCGCCAGCTGGGACCCTGAGGAATTACGCTCTTTAAACAAGGGATTTATCTGAGGCCTCCCGGAAAGAGGATCCATGCTATGCCTCCCAGAGAAAGTAACTTGGGAGACAGCTGAAGTCAGCCCATGAAGCGCCTTCCTACGGACTCATCCAGTGGCCCCTCCTGAAAAAGTTTTTAAAACACATTAACCCATAATAAGATATAACCTTAGAACTCTGGGATTTTAAGGTAAGGGGACCCGAAGGGCCTCCTGCTTTTCAAAGTCTCCCCCTTGAGGAGGACTGAATTATAATACCTGGGAAAAAGGCCCGCCCCTTTGGGTCCCATAACGCCTCTCCTGCTCCCAGTGGCTCCAGCAAACCTCTGTCTCCTTAACTGGTCTTGCTGGGCCCAAGGGGTTTTCCCCCCCTGGAAAGAACCTGGGGCCTTCAGCGGCCTCCTTATTCTAGGTGCTGCAGAAAATCTAAATTAAAAAGGACTACCGCAGCACTATATACCAGTCGTAAAAAATCTTTTTCTATTACACGGTAAAATTTCAAATTTCTTTGTTCACTCTGCACATTCTCTAGAGCTAGTTATTCTAGTTTTTAGGTTTTGGGGTGCTCGTGGAATCAATTGCTGAATGCAACACCAGGCCCTTTCCGCACGAGGCTGTTTGGCTTGATTTCCCCTTCCAAAATCCCATGGAACCCTGGCCACCCCCTCCTGAAAATGAAACCCCAGGATTCCATAGGATTTGAAAGTGGAATCATAGCGCTATAACAGGTGGCAGAAAAGGCCCTGATTCCCTTTGATTGATGGCTCAGTTCCAGTCAGGGTCACCATTAGGATTCAGGCTTATGGCTGCAATCCTGTGCTCTGTTTCTGGCCTCTGCTGAAAAAGGTCGGGTTTGTCCGTATCCATGGTTTTGCATCCATGATTCAACCAACCACTGCCCAAAGCTATTTTTTTTAAAAGCAAACCTGGATTTTGGTACTTGCTAAATCTACACTGATGCAGACTCTATGTAGCTTCTCACCCTTCCACAGGCTCTCTTCAGCACTCCTTTGAAACCCCTTTATTACACCACTGTATACAATGGGACTTGAGCACCCATGGATTTCAGTATCCACACGGGGTCCTGGAACCATCCCCCTGGATACCAAGGGCCCCGGGGTGTTCAATATTTTTTAAAGATTTGGGGGAAGGAATAAAGGGGATGTATCAAATTTGCAGATGATACCAAATTGGGAGGGGTTGCTAATATACCCAAAGGGCAGGATCAAAATTCAAAATGACCCGGATAGGTTGGAGAGCTGGGCCGAGGCGAACAAAATGAAATTCAACAGAGAGAAGTGTAAGGTCCGACAGTGGGTAGAAAAAGTGGGTAGAAAAAGTGGGTAGAAAAAATAGAATCCAAAAATACAGGATGGGGGACACGTGGCTGGATAGCAGTACGTGTGAAAGGGATCTAGGAGTCTTCATAGACCACAAGCTGAACATGAGTCAGCAGTGTGATGCGGCAGCCAAGAAAGCCAATGCAATTCTCGGCTGCATCCATAGGAGTATGGCGTCTAGATGGAGGGAGGTGCTGGTACCACTCTACTCTGCTTTGGTTAGACCTCATCTTGAATACTGTGTCCCAGTTCTGGGCACCCCAATTCAAGAAGGATATTGACAAGCTGGAGCAAGTCCAGAGGAGGGCGACCAAAATGGTGAGAGGCCTGGAAGCCATGCCCTATGAGGATAGACTTAGAGAGCTGGGTATGTTTAGTCTGCAGAAGAGAAGGCTAAGAGGAGACATGATAGCTATGTTTAAATAGTTGAAGGGATGCCACGTAGAGGAAGGAGGGGGCTTGTTTTCTGCTGCTCCAGAGACCAGGACGAGGAGCAATGGATTCAAGCTGCAGGAAAGGAGATTCCTCCTGAACCTCAGGAAGAACTTCCTGACGGTCAGGGCTGTCCGGCAGTGGAATCTGCTTCCTCGGAGTGTAGTGGAGTCTCCTTCCTTGGAGGTTTTTAAGCAGAGGCTGGATGGCCATCTGTCGGGATTGCTTTGAGGGTGTTCCTGCATAGCAGGGGGTTGGACTGGATGGCCTGTGTGGTCTCTTCCAACTCTACATTTCTATGATTCTATGATTCTATAGCAGATTTTTTGAACAATATAACAAAATCTGCAAACAACTGTTGAGCAGCCTGAATCCAGCACCTTTGAGAGCTTCTTTAAAGTTCGGACTCAAACTGGGAGGGGTTTCACCTCCCTGGAGAATCAGGGTTCAGAACCCTGATGTTTAAGCTAAGAGTGGATGCACTGTCCCACTATTATAAAAGCCACCAGACCATCTAACCCCATGGTCCTCTGTGTCGTCCTTATTACAAGCTCCAGGAGCAAGCCTCCAATGCTTCAGCCCTCCTGGTGGCCTGGGAGGACTCAGCAGGTTGGTCTCCCTCTTTCAAGCAGAAATATTTCTGCCTGAAGTTCTCTCTCTGTCTCTCTAGGTATCGGTCAGGACACAGCTGGGAATAAACACCATTGCAGTCTTCAGCAGGATGGACAGCCCCCTGAGATGTCAGGTGAGCAACTCCTTGGAGGTTCTGGAATCCTTGGAGTGCCTGGAAGGACATGGCCCCCAGGACCTCCATGAGCTGGTGGCCACATTAGGTTAGGACAGGGGAGCATCTTGGGGACATTATGGTAGCATGCACATACAGGCATGTGTGCTCCCTGCTCTTCAGATGGTGGTTGCTGATTTAGGAGCATACCGGGCATGTGGTCATCCCTTGGCCTCTCGGGGCCCAGCACACTCCTAAATTTTGGGATCACAAGGGATGTCATTAAGGAAGAAATCACCAACACTTGCATAGAGTACGTTATTCAGATTTGCTGGACAAATGAGGAAAATACATTTCAAAGCAACCTAAATACTCCAGAAGAACCAGATTCCGCCTCATCTAGGAAGCTAAGAAGGATCAGCCCTGGTTACTTCTTGCATGGGAAACCACCAAGGAAATCAGGTGCTGTAAGCTGTACTTCAGAGGAAGGAGCTGACAAAACCACGCCTGAGGATTCCTTGCCTAAGAAGGCTCTAGGAAATGCATGGGGTTGCCATAAGTTGACAGGTGACTTGAAGGCACACATGTGCACGCACATGCACATGAACTTATGCACATTTGTGGACTGAAGACTAAATATCCTGAAAGAACCAGATCCCATCTCATCTTGGAAGCTAAGCAGGGTCAGTCACGGCGAGAGGGAGCAGAGCCTCTGGAAGCGCCTCTCCTGGACGTCACCCAGGGAGCTTCATTGGGCAAAGATGGGGAAACGGATACTGTCTCTTTAGGGGAAGGGAGGCCAGGGCAGCAGCAGATGGTGGCATTCAACCCCAAAGGAAGGTCAACAGGGGTGGTGGGCTGGCATTTTCCATGCCTGGGGGCAGTGAATTCACTACAAGTCCTAGCCTGAACTTTTAAAAGAGGCATCCAAGTGCTACATTCCCCCAAAATAGTCTCAGCATCTTGGAGAGGTCTAGGAAAGTTCAGACTAAAACCACAGAGTGGATTTGCCCTTCATCTCCCATCTTCAGTATCATGGAAGTGAGCAGGTGCCCCAGATCAGTAGAAGACCTCAATAAAAGAGGGAAATCCTCCCCCATGATTTGGGTCCACGTTATCTGCAGGTCTGTGCCCCCTCTTGTCACTGTGTGTGTGTGTGTGTCTGTGTGTCCACTCCAGGTTTTAGTCTGAACTGTCAAGCAGCTATCCAAAGTGCTGAAGGCTATTTCTTCCCTACCACCACACAGACACAAAAGGTCCTTTAAACTACAAACTAAAACACGGACAGGACGCACACATGCACACCGCGAGGGAGAATAGTAGAATTGCAGGAACCTAGAATTCGAGGGGTTCTCCAAAGGCCATGGAGTCCAACCCCCCACGAGCATCCTCAGCAACAAAGAGCTCTTTTTTGAAGA